>JANAVB010009199.1:2734982-2756928 GCA_029216955.1 Iris pallida | reverse complement strand
TAGATACCGGAGATAATTCTAATTTGATGAGGGGCCAAATTAGAAATATCACAACACACATATCTATATATATGTGTATTCATTAGGGCTATGGTCCCCAACTCATACGGCCACCAAAGAGAGGGTTTCTCTATTCTCTTCTGTATCCCCATCAACAAAGAGAGGAACAAAGATTTCATCTTTGTTATTAAGGGCCGTAGCGGGTTGGAAGATCAAACCCCATAAAGAGATGATCGCTTCAACATCCATCAAGTCAGACAATGGATTCAGGTACGCTTCCACAATCAATTTTATTATATTCTTCATCTCATGAATCGACATGGTACAATAAAAATCTAACAAGTGGTATCAGAGCCTTCCTGTTTGATTGATGAGTTTGAAGTTTTAGATTCAATTTTTATTGGTGTTCAGAAACCCTAGATCGTTTGATCTAATTTAATTTAGGGATTTCCATTGCTCGATCAAAGTTTTATGATCCGTCGATTGAGTTTTTTTTTTTTTTTTTTTTTTTGTTGGAATCAGATGATTTGCATGTACTAAGGTTTCGGTTCCCTAATTTAAATCATACTAAGATTTCGGTTTAGCAAAAATTGTTTGATTCCATTAAAAGGATTTGGTTGGAGAAGCTATTTCTTCTTGATGAGTTTCTTAAATTGGTATGGGCGTGTTGAAGTTGCTCTTCTTATAGTTTTAAATATTGTTCTTTATTGAGGTACTCACTAGCTTCAATTTTAGTTCCGTTGCTTTGATCTTTTGAGTTAGCTACATCATATTTAACTTGTTTTAGATATTCTTGTGTTTGAGTCTGTATCAGCTTGCTTTGTTTGGCTGCTGTAATCAAGAAGTAGGAGACCTCTTACCTTATTTGTTGTTGTTATATATATATATATATATATATATATATATATATATATATATATATATATATATATATATATATATATATATATATATAAACTTATTTATGGAATTATTTTGGACGTGAGTGTGGGAATATAGGTATCGAAGTTGCATTGCTTTGGACTTCTCTGTATTTGCTGTAGTCGAGAACTTTATATGGTGTCATATTCCTATTTCTTCTTGTGTTTAGACTTAGTAGATTATTTCCCTCCTCCTTGGATCGAGGGATTTTGGGTTTAAGAAAAAGTGAGGATTATAAAAGGAAATCATGAGTCCCTTGCCTTGTTTGGCTCTACAACTAGGATTTGGTTCTAGTTCTTTTGATATAATTTTTTATGATGCATGTTTTTTTTTTATATTAAAAGAATATTTGAATGTTCTTTTATTTAAAGTGATTTAATTTGTGATTTAAATCATGCACAAGATTCATATACTTTTGATACAGTAGACCAATTTTGGTATAATCTTTAAAGATTATCTGATGTAATCTGTTGATGCATATATATTTGGTCTTCTATAGATTATTCTATTTAAAGTAATCCTTATGAATTATTTGATATTATTTTTGGATGCATATCCTCCGTAGATTATTTCATGAATTTTGTTATATTGATAATATCCAATTTTGTCAAATTAAAATTCATGATTATGCTTTTGATTACTTTATTTGAGTAATAATCTTATGAATATGCATGTATATAAAGTTTTGGACATAATTCAGTTTTGCAAAATTTAGTCAACATTCAATTTTTTTGGGTGCCTTTTATGACTAGCAATAGTTGTCCAATATTCTAAGTAGACTTATTGAAACAAGATGTTGCCAAAGTGACCTCTCTTGCGTAGATAGTCTATGAGGGATGTCGGATGTTTGTGTGTGTACATTCATGCGGGTATTAGCCGGCCCAAAGGAAGGTTAATACTTGGCCGAATTGCACACATACTTGTGGTGATAAATGTGTGACAATTATACGGTTTACATGTGAATAATAACCCGATCCAAAGATAGGCTTACTATTTGACATGACTTATTGTCAACATTTGATCACTACACCAAGAGTACCACTTGCAGTTAATATCACTGTCCAAAGACTTGATATTAATGATGCACTAGGTATCTTGAGATGGGGTTCACCATTATTTGAATTTGTTTGACTATCTTTTATTTTTTGGTTATTAATTAGAGCATATTTATTTATTTATTTTTTGTTCTCTTTTTAGCTAGTGTTGCTACAATATCTGCTAATCTGAACTCAATTCCAATGCTTAACGGGACAAACTTCAAGGAATGAAAAGAGAACATATATATTGTTCTTGACTGCATGGATCTAGACCTTGCACTTAGGATTGAGCGTCCCACTACTCCTAAGGATGACAGTTCATCTGGTGACAGAACGAACTTCGAGAAGTGGGAACGCTCAAACCGCATGAGTCTAATGATCATAAAGCGTGGTATTCCAGAGGCATTCAGGGGTGCAGTATCTGATGAGGTTACTAATGCCAAACAATTCCTTGCTGAAATCGAGAAGCGATTTGCAAAGAATGATAAGGCGGAAACAAGCACACTTTTGTTGCGCTTGATTACCATGAAGTATAAAGGCAAAGGTAACATAAGGGAGTACATCATGGAGATGTCTCATATTGCTTCAAAACTTAAGGCGCTTAAGCTCGACTTGTCGGATGACTTGCTCGTTTATTTGGTATTGCTCTCACTTCCTACACAGTACAATCAGTTCAAGGTCAGTTACAAATGTCAAAAGGAAAAATGGACTCTAAATGAGCTCATTTCGTACTGTGTACAAGAAGAAGAGAGATTGAAGCAAGATAAAACTGAAAGTGCTAATTTGGCTACCACCCCTAAAGACAAGTATAAGGGCACTAAGCGAAAGAATACAGAAGCTACTAAGGGTCCAGTGCAAAAGAAACAACAAACTGAGGCTAATGGTTGTTTCTTTTATGGCAAGCCGGGACACGTAAAGAAGGAATGCACAAAGTACCACGCATGGCGTGTAAAGAAAGGGTTGCCAGATCTACCGAAAGCCAATTGATGGTGAAAGACACATCTATGTGGGAGACGGCAAGTCGGTAGAAGTGGATGCAATAGGACAAATTTTGGATATTAGTTATTATTGGATTTGATAGACAATTTTATCTAAAGCTTTTATTGTACCGTCTTTTAGACGAAATTTAGTTTCAGTTTTCTTGTTTGACAATCTTATTTATCATTGTTCATTTGGGAACAATAAAGTTTGATCTATCTTTAAATTCAAAATAATGTTGGTATTATTTTTTTATTTTAAATGTTCGTGACATGCTATTATCACTTGAAACTATTGCATCCTATAAAGAAACCTTGCATATGGAACCACGTGGTACTAAACACAAAAATAAAGAATTTTGTTTTTTAGACGAGAAGTGTAATATTTTTTTTGAGGATGTTGAGTTTGGGGAAGAAATAAAGTCAATGACATTGTCTTTGAGGAGGAATCGATTGCGATTCCTACTATCACTTTTGACGATGTGCAAGATTTTGTACCTGTCATTGATCAAGAAGTGAATTCGGAGCCTCAATAAGACAATGTCGAATTACCTCTATAAGTCGATGTTGAGCTACCTCAACAAGGCAACATAAAGGTACCCCCCATTCAAGATAAGGTAATTGTTTCTGAGGAACAAACTCAACAACCTCAAGAGAAGAGGAAGGAATTGTTTTTTAAAGAGACTTTCTCTTCGGTTTCTTTGAAAGACTCTTTTAAACCAATCATAGTACTTGTTGTACATTTTAATATTGAGTTATATCAAATGGATGTCAAAAATATATTTCTCAATGGTAACATTGACGAAATAATTTATATGGTGCAACCAGAAAACTTTGTGTCAGAAGATCCAAAGAATATGATTTGCAAACTGACAGAATCTATTTATGGACTCAAGCAGGCTTCTCGTCAAAGACACTTTGAGTTTTAACAAGTGACTATCTCATTTGGTTTTGAGATGAACACTGTTGAAGATTGTGTGTATCACAAGTTCAGTGGGAGTAGAAATAATTTTCTGGTTTTATATATTGATTGAAGTATTTAATGCAAACCAGGTGACACCTCTCGTTAAAGGAGACAAATTCAGTCTCAAACAAGTGCCCTAAGGTTAGCCTTAAAATTAAGAAAATACAATAGATTTTTCCTTCATAATGAGTTGTAGGGAGTCTAATGTATACTCAAGTATGTACGCGTCAGGATATTGCGTATATATTAGGATGTTAGGCAGATATTTAAGCAAATATGGATGGATCATTGGATAGCAGCCAAACTACTTAAGTAATTAATAGAGAACATGAAATTATATGCTCTTTGTAGGAGATCGGATAATTCTGGAGATCATAAGGTATTCCGACTCCGATTTTGTTGGATGCCAACACAGCAGGAGATCCACATCAGGTTATGCTGACTAATGGAGGTATATTTGGGTGCGTATCAAACATGCACTCATAATTTCTTCCACCATGAAAGCAATGTTTATAACATGCTGTGGGGTATCTATTCAGGGAATATGGTTGCGAAATTGTCACAAGGCTACGCCTACAGTACGGTGTTGAAAGACCACTTAAATTATGGTGTGACAATAAATCAGCAGTAATGTATTCCAAAAACAACAGAAACTTGTATAAGTAAAGGATATTGACATAAAGTTTTCTAGTTGTGAAGGAAAGAATTCAGAATGGTTATAGTGTCCATATAGCACATTAGGACAAACTCCATGTTAGCGGATCCGCTAACAAAAGCATTATCACTCAGGATCTTTCATGAGCATACTACTCATATGGGTGTTAATTAAGAATATGGCAATATAGTGGGAGTTTGTATTTTATGTATTTGGGTGCTATTTGGTTTTGGACACATTTATGTATTAAAGTATTTTGGATATTTATCTGATCAGATATATGGAAATTCAGTTCATTCTGTTTTTATTATGTTAAAGTATTGATCTCATTAAAGTTAAGGAGGACCAGTTGGAAATAGACATGTATTGATCACATTGCGTATAATTTTCATGCTACGCATCCATGATTGATCTATGTCGTTTAGCTATATTGGTATATGTGACCATTGATGGTTTAGTTACGCTATATGTGACGAAGGCCGCTTTGATCCTATGTTGATATGGTTAATGGACGAGATTGTCCGGATATACCCTAAGGATTAAGATAGCAATTTATGAGCTCACTAAGGTTAACACAATTATAAGGTTACATATGTGGCCCAGTGGGAGATTGTTGGAATTATTCAATAATTATGGGGCCACACATGTAAAATTAATTGTGTTTGGGCTATCAAAATAATTAAGCCAAATTAAAGTGGTCTATATGGAAATTGGCTTAAGGGTATAATTGTCATGGAATTAATGTGTAGATACCGGAGATAATTCTAATTTGATGAGGGGCCAAATTAGAAATATCACAACACACATATCTATATATGTGTATTCATTAGGGTTATGGTCCCCAACTCATACGGCCACCAAAAAGAGGGTTTCTCTATTCTCTTCTGTATCCCCATCAACAAAGAGAGGAACAAAGATTTCATCTTTGTTATTAAGGGCCGTAACGGGTTGGAAGATCAAACCCCATAAAGAGATGATCGCTTCAACATCCATCAAGTCAGACAATGGATTCAGGTACGCTTTCGCAATCAATTTTATTATATTCTTCATCTCATGAATCGACAGGGTAGAATAAAAATCTAACATATATTCCTCTGCACAGAATTCATCTTCCTCTTCTTCTTCTTCGTAGCCAAGCAAAGCATGAATCTTCTTATTGTCCTAAGATGACGAAATGAACAACATGAGGAGGATGTAAATTATAAAAAGTTAATGAGGGGAGATTAATTAGAGAAGACTCAATGGTATACACAGATAACCTACCTTAAGGTGGTTGAAGAAGCCTTTCTTCCCAAGAAAATGCTTTAAGTACTTGAGCTGGAAAAAAGAAGAAGACAACCATTGATTATAGTAAGAATTTGCACATATATTCGGTAATGGAGAAATAATTTATATGATCACAAATATATTATAGTTGTATATCGTAAGATCGGTAAATAAAAGGGCTTTGCTATGCCTACAACCAATTGTGTACAACCCCTTTACAACAATCATGTGTCGGACTTCGATTGGACGATGGGGGTTGTGGGGTCGGGTGGAGCCCATGTAACAGGGGATGATAAAAATTTGGTTGTAGACTTAGCATTATTGTAAATAAAACAATCACAAACATAACCCAACCTGTAAGTATTGAGTAAATGTGGAAACTTTCAAAGGCTCTTCTTTATCATACATTCTTATAGACACCTTCAAGAATTTTCCTGTCTGTATAATGAACGAAAGAAAGAATCATAAGATAAATAAAAAAAAAGTCGCTAGAAATAAACAAAAAAATAATCTCAAAATATGTAACAAGTACCTCAATAAACTCTAGGACTCTCTTAAATGATTGCTGCATTTGATTAATGTCCTCATTGACTTTTCCTTTTTCTTCATATACCACCCTCCTAATAATTGAAATAATTTCGTCGAATTCTTCATTACTTTGTGAGAACCTTTCCACTCTTCCCGCCTCAAAAATCACAGCTACAGCTTCAGCAGCAGCTATGCGAACCCAACAATCATCGTTTTGTAGTAAAAAAGAGAGGATCGATAATGACCTGGAATCATAATAATCGTAAAATATATCAAATAAATGTAAATAATAACAGGTTTAATTAGATTAGTTTGCATCAATGTCCCACTTACTCCTTCCACATATGAAGACTGATTCTCCATCCAGCAATGTTTGATAGAAGAAGTGACCATGCAGATAATGCCTTTGCTAGATCAGAATCAAACAGTCTTTCCTGCAAGACAAAAGTTTAATTAGGATCCTAATATATAATTAAGTATATAATATTGTATTGACTTTTGAAGAAAAATACAAGTAGTTTATGCTTTTTTACATACTTCAGAAGATTTCGACAATGATGGTAGTACTCCCCAAATGATCCCCATAACCATTTCAATTTCATCCACAACATTTATGCCAAGAGTTACTTCGTCCAAGTCTTTTGTCCCGAAATATGTTGTAATAGCTAAGCAATCAATTACCTACACAACCACGGTGAACTTGAAAATTATCAACTAATTCATAATGTATTAATAAGGTACATAAATGATCACTCACTTGGTTGACTGTATAGCTAGCTAGAGGCATAGAAATTAATAGACTTATATGGGATGACTTACTGCTAGCTTTCTGAAGTTCAAACCAAACTCTAAAGCCGAAGATAAATGTGAAATTGACTCCATCATCTTCCGAACATTGCTTTGATTACCGCTAGTTACAGCTAGTAGACCTTTCAAAACAAAATGACATGCATTAAGGAATAAAAAAAAGAACAGTAGTAGTAAAAAAAAGGACTGATATACATATATATGGAAGTGTAAGTGTTGAGAACCAATAAGGAACTTTAGTCCCACATCGGAAGATGTATTGTGAAGAGGAGTTGGACCCTCTATAAGTAGTGGCAATAACTTATCAATAAAATCATCCCATTATTATTCTCTACATGGTATCAGAGCCATAATCCTTCCACAAAAAAAAAAGAATTTTTTTCCTTCTCCCCCCCGGACCTGCTGTGCAGCGCCCCCGGACCTGCCCCCCCTCCGGACCTGCTGTGCAGCGCCCCCGGACCCCCCTCCCCACCGGACCTGCTGTGCAGCGCCCCCGGACCCCCCCACCGGACCTGCTGTGCATCGCCCCCGATTTTTTGTTGTTGTTTTTGCACCTTCTTTGGAAGTGCTTGCAAAGTTCGTTTTTTCGCACCCCTCCCTGGTCGAACCCCTCCATGCCGACCCACCCCACATGGTCGACCCCCCCGGCCGAACCCCCCTGCCGACCCCCCCGGCCGAACCCCCCTGCTGCTACACCCCACCTGCTGCTACCCCCTCTCGCACATGCTAACCCTAACCCTAGCCACCCCATCGAAACCCTAACTCTAACCATAGTCGCTCCATCCCCATCCAAATCCTAACCCTAGCAATCTTTTCAAAAAAAAAGAGAAAAAAGAGAAAAAAAAGAGAGAAAAAAGAGGAAAAAAGAAAGAAAAAAAGGGCGTATTTCGAAGACAGATGAAAGTCAAATGCTTTATTTGCATCATCTGTTCCTAGATTCCGCCGTATGGAATTATCAAATGTTGTATTTGTTTTCTATCCCCGATTTTCATATCGGGATCTACATGCGTGCGCCGGTGTTGGCCAAGTTCACAGCGCATTCGTCAAGTCTCTGTTGAAGACTTTGACGATGACGAAGACGACGACGAAGACGACGAATCACAGTTGAAGATGCCATGGATTCATTCGGAGGTAAACTGACGGCATAAGAGATGAAGGCCTTGGTTGATAATATCTTATCAAAGAGATTAACCGAGGCGACCCCACGTGTGACCCATACTGATGTGGATCCGTCACCCTACAAAATGAGAAAGTTGAAAAAGCTGGAGACAAAGTTGGAAGGAACGTCCAACTACTTGAAGTGGTCGCGGAAGGCGATGCGGACGCTGAAGGGACGTGGCTTGGCTGGCTATGTTAATGGCCAAACCAAGGCACCAGTCGACCCCTCCTCAAAGGAGTTTGCGGTTTGGAAGATTGTCAACAACGTAGTGGCTGGGTGGTTGACAACCTCATTGACCGACCAGGTGTCGGGCAATGTAGAGACGATGGAGGCTGCTGCTGATATATGGCAGACTTTGAAGGATATGTACTCAGGCTCGGGCAACCCTATGCGGGTCTTCCAACTGCAGGATGAACTCGATAGGGTGGCACAAGACGAACGTACCATCTCTGAGTACGCAGCTCTGTTGAAGAAGTAATGGTCTGATCTGGATCACTATAATCCTCTTGGGATGGAAGATGCACAGGTCGAACCAGCATTTGCGAAATATTTTCAGATGTTCCTGGATTATATTTCGCGTAAGCGGATGATGAAGTTTTTGAAGGGGCTCAATCCTGTGTTTGAGCTGAGAAGGAATGTTCTTCTAGCACAAACCCAGCTTCCATCCTTGGAAGAAGCCATAGTTACCATGGCGCAAGAAGAAGCTCGATTGAAGTTGATGCCCAATAAGGGCTACTTTCAGGGGGAGCAAGTTGCTGTTGACAAGTCTGCCCTTGTCGCATTCAATCAGCCTCCCTCTGTGGGCGATGTCTGCCACAACTGTGGTGACTCAGGGCATTATATCAGATTTTGTCCTAAACCCCTGCGAAGTCAGTCGAGTGATCGCAGACAGGGCCGTGGAGGACGTCGTGGTGGTAGAGGTGGATATGCTGGCAGAAAGGGGAATTATTTTGGAGGACACAAAGCAAATCTGGCGGAAGAAGGGGGAGAAAACCAACTGGCTGAAATAACCCCTCTTGAGAGGGAGTTTCTTGCGAGGTTACGAGGCACGAAGCTGGGTTCAGACGACAGTCAAGTCACTCCTGGGACGTCATCTACCTCGGAGGATCACATCACTTGCTTTGCCCAAACCAGCACAGGTTTACCTGCGCATGCTCTTGCATCTGTCCATCAGCCAGGTTGGATTATGGACTCTGGGGCATCTCGCCATGTCACGGGGTCCCGTGGTGAGTTCCAGGACTGTATTGACGGCCTCTTATCTCATCAACAGAATGCCATCCTAGGTATTGGACTGAAAGACACCGTTGGAGATGCTTACTGGTGCAACAACGTACACTGTTCCACCGAAAGTATTTGGGTGTGTGTGTTTTGTCCAAGATAATAGGCCAGGAGTTGGCAAACTAGATCCTAGAGCGGTTAAGTGTATCTTTGTCGGGTACACGACGACTCATAAAGGATATGCATGTTGGAGCCTAGTTGAACGGAAGCTGTTTGTAGGCATGGACGTTACATTCAGAGAGCAGGAACCATACTATGGTTCGGATGAAGGTTCAGCGTTTGGTGACACATCTAACACAACGGGTGTTAGACATAAGGGGGAGATAATAAGTCCAAATGTGGTAGTCGGATCAGTCCCGTGCCCGGTCGTGGAAAATTGGATTAAAGGAGGCGAGAGCAGTGACTCCGATACGAAGAATGAAGAAGAAGATACATATGTTACGCAGGAAGAGAAGCAGACAAGGAAAAAAGAGCTGCAGAAGTCCAGTACTGTGCCATCAGTGCCTACTGTACCAAGTCCCTGTCCAGTGCCTACTGTACCAAGTCCTTCGTCTACTCCTGCCCCAACTCTTGAAGATGTTGCCCCCGCACTGAATCACTCTGATTTTGATACGGATCTCTCCGACTCGGATGGTATGATCTCTCCACCACCTATTGCTTCCTTAAGGAGATCTTCTCGCATCAATGCGGGTAAGGCTCCTAGTCGGTATGATGATTATAAACATGACATTGCCAACTTCTTATCTTATTCTAACATTTCTCCGAATTATTGAGCCTTCATTGCATCGTTAGACTCTACTTCTTTGCCTAAGTGTTGGCAGGAAGCAAAGAAAGATCCAAGGTGAAAAGCCGTAATGATGGAAGAACTTGGGACACTAGAGAAAAATAAGACATGGGAGCTGGTTCCATTACCCAAAGGGAAGAAAGCTGTGGGATGTAAATGGGTGTACACAGTGAAGGAGACTCCAGAAAAAAAAGTAGAGCGGTACAAGGCGAGGTTGGTTGCAAAAGGATACACACAATCATATGGCATCGACTATGATGAGATGTTTGCCCCAGTAGCAAAGATGAGCACGGTGAGAACTTTGGTTTCCATTGCAGCAAACTATGGGTGGAAGCTATATCAGTTAGATGTGAAAAATGCCTTTCTCCATGGGGACTTGCAAGAAGAAGTATACATGGAACCCCCGCCAGGGTGCTACGCGACAGAATCAGACCGAGGGACGTCGCATGGTAAAGTGTGTAAACTAAAGAAGTCGCTATACGGGCTCAAGCAATCTCCTCGAGCCTGGTTTAACAGATTCAGAAAGGCTGTTATAGGTATGGGATACCATCAAACAAATGCATATCATACGGTCTTTTTCCAGTATGCAAGAGGCCACATCACTATACTTGCTGTATATCTGGATGATATAGTAATCACAGGTGATGATGAAGTCGAGATTACTAAGCTGAAGTCAAAACTCGCAAAAGAGTTTGAGGTGAAGGATTTAGGAGCAATGAGGTACTTTCTGGGTATCGAGGTGTGTGACGGCGAATAAGGAATTATTCTCTCATAAAGAAAATGTGCATTAGATCTGCTAAAGGAGACATGGATGCTGGGATGCAAAGCAGCAGTCACTCCAATTGACCAGAAGTACAAGTTGGGAGCAGAAGCAGGAGAGCCTTTTGATCGTGAAAGGTATCAAAGACTTGTAGGAAGATTGATTTATCTGGGGCACACTCGCCCTGATATCTTATTTGCGGTAAGTGTAGTGAGTCGCTACATGCATGATCCAAGAACGGGTCATGTAACTCCACCTTCCTGATGTTTAAAAAAAACAAATAATATATATATAAAGATTTATATATTGATTTAACAAATTAGAAATTTTGTTACTTTAATATTTGAGAGGGTATTAATATGCATATGGGTTCTTCTTGTGTTTCAGCCCAATAGGCTTAAAACCATTTAACTACTTAAGAACTACCATGAGTTCTTAAACTTACAGTTGGCCATTCTTTTGATTTAGCCTGCCATTGCTTTTGAAAATTCGAACCGGCCAAATCCTCTTTTCTTCTCTAACCGTTTTGCCAGGGAAGAATTGGAAATTCTCGCTCAAGTAAGCTTAATCCCCACGCCACTCTTAATTAACCACCTATATATTTTCAGAAGCATCTTCACCTTCCTCTATCAATTTGTAACAGTTCTTCAAATTCCTTTTCTTCTCATTCTTCTCTCGAGCTCGACTACAGAGCAGCCATGGCGGTGTCAACAAATTTCTTGAAAGATTTGCTGGTAGACGAAGACTGGTGATCGACGAGAATTCCCCTCTTTCTCGCTTCAACAATTCCCCTTTCCCCTAAGATTTGGTAAGGTTGATCCTTCTTTTGAGATTTCTCATTTTTGGTGAAGAACACTGTGTTCGTTTGGTGATGTGTTCTTCATCTCGAAATCCACAGATCTGAAGGTTTCAAGACCATCGAGTTGATCTTGATCAGAAGTTGGAAATTCTTATGTCAACATCGATCTAGGTAATTCCAAATCCTATTCGGTTACTCTGAGTTCAAATTGAACTATTCGAATTGTAGATCAGGATTCCTTATAGAGTTTCTTATTTCTCAATCTAGAGTTAGTGAAGATGTAACCTGGTATTAAATTAGCCTATCTATTCGATTCAACCAGGAGTAGCAGTGGATCGAGAAGGGAATTATTGGTGTTGATCTGAACTGGTCAGTTCCTTTCGATCGAGCTATTGCAGGTAATAAGCCAAACTCCTTTCATGAATTCTATTTGTTATATTCTCTATGGTTGGTTAAACGTGTGAAAGGGGGGATGTGTCTGTAGCATTAGAAGATTTTAACAGTGGAGTCCAGTGTCCTTAGAGTTACTTTTCCTTACTAATACATCCTGTTATTTATAGAGGAGATTTTGGTGATGGACATAATAAGAGAGGACGGATTATCTGTTATTTGCAATTGACTAAGAAGAGGGTTGTTATTTCTCAGTCTCAGTCCAGGACTGATATCTCAGCGAAGGCTTGAATGAAGTTGACTTTGGTATTTCGAATTTTAACCTGAATCAAATCAGGTTCAGTTGGGACTGAGATAGGGAAACCTCTGGTAAGGGCTAGGAACCAATTTTTCAATTCAATAGAGATTGTTGTGGTTGACTGTTGTGCAATCACTTGATTGCAGTCCTTTTGAGAATTAACACTGATGATTTAAGTTGAAGTTTGTACTCAAGGTTTGAGAACCAGGTACATTTATTTACTGATTATTGTGGGTCCCTAGAGCATGTTATGTGGAGTATAAGTTTAACTATTTGCTCCTAGGAAAGACTAGACTGTTATGTCCTGTAATGAAACTGATAGAAAGAATTGTACTATGCTCTGTTTGGGGAATGAGACATGAATGCCTAGTAGGATTGTTTTCCTGAAACCTAAGAAACCATATCAAAGGTTTTGGAGTTTAGGACTGAGCAGTAACAGTCCTACAACAGTAGCAGCATATACAGGTTTTGATATAAGGCTGGCTCCATTCCTGCTCTGTTAGAAAATCTTAGAAGTACTTTATGAGAGTCACTTTAGTCAAGGGAGCATGGGAACTTAGTTGGTATCAGGTTAGATTGGTATGAATGACTGTTTAAGACTGTCAGGTAAGTCTTGTATGGAGGCCTATTAGCTATGCAGGAGGATATCAGAGTAACAGTTAATGATAAGACTGTGTATCAATATCCATGACTGACTGAATCAGTCTCAATATTCAGAATGTTTATATCCTAATTTAAGTTGAGAAGTAATCAAGTGGTACATTGAACTGATGTCTGAATGCCTATAGGGCTGGCATTAGGATTGTGTATGTATATATATATATAGGACTGGCGATTGAGTTTATGTGGACTATGGTTGATACTATGCAGTGGACTGATTTTCAGGAGTATGGTTAGATAAGTTTTGTGGATATTTTACAATGGACTTAATGAAAATCTGTGATTGATCACTAGAGTAGAATAGGACCAATTATTGGCAACTTGTACTGCAGTAGTATATGTGTAGGTCTCATAGCTATAATCGAGTTTCCCTGTATATGTTCAGGTGTTGTAGGATCCCATTGTGTTGAATGTTGTGAACTAAACCACTGTTCAGTAAACCAAGTAGCTGATTCAATTGTTAGAATTGAAATCCAATAGCTTCAGCTTGAAGACTGAACAGGGTACCTTGCTTTAGAAGATTTTGCATTTTGTTTTCAGTTGTATAGGATGGGATTTAATATAGTTGTCCTGGTA
Source organism: Iris pallida (assembly GCA_029216955.1). Classification (NCBI taxonomy): domain Eukaryota; kingdom Viridiplantae; phylum Streptophyta; class Magnoliopsida; order Asparagales; family Iridaceae; genus Iris; species Iris pallida. The sequence continues at coordinate 2,743,069 of JANAVB010009199.1, read as the reverse complement.
GTTGACTGGATATAAGTTTGTATTTGTGGAATTGCTCGGTTCAGTGGAGAATCAGAGGGCTAAAACCATGTCTGAAGTAAAGTAGAGTAGACTGCATAATACTTAGAATTTCAACTGCCAGATGTTTCCAGGGTTATCCATACAATGGAGTGTGGATGAATCCATCCTTTTGTACATGGTTAGGCTGTTTCCTGTTACCAGTAAATTAGCAAACAGAGTAGGTCAGTAAAATTACAGTAGGCAATACTCTCTAGCAGTTGTGAAGTTTTTGATTGTTCTTTATTTTGAATATAACATGGGGAGACTGTCAAGTGGTAGCAGTACTTGAGAATGGGCTGGGAATATGTGTCCTGGTTTGGACTGAGGATATCAGTCCCATCTTAGGGACTGAATGGTTTAAAAAAACCCTGTTAAGAGACTAATTGCAGTACCCTATTTTGACTCTAATCCTATTTAGGATGGATGCCAGGCTATATTAGGATGGGAGGATAGTTGAGAAGGGTTGGCTTTGATTCAATCATATTTTAAGAATAACTTTATGTGCTCTATTTTCCTTTAATAGAATTTTGTAGATAATTTAGAACTATGAGTATCATTAGATGTTGGCCACCTAAGGATCATGACACATGAGGTTGTGTGGTAATAAGGTTGAGGATAGTTATCTCATAGTGTAGGTGATGCATATTGCTTGGTTGTACAATTGTAGAGGTTAATAGGTCATATACAAAGATAGGTTAATGAATAATTTAAGGATTATGTTAAAATAACTTTTCTAGATTAGAATATCTACTTTCACATTGTTGACTTATCAACTGTAATTATAAACAGGAGGATTCCCAGCTTTACTACCCTTTCTCGATCATCCGGAACAAGGCAAGTATACTCCTCGGATTTGTTCATTTCTCATGTCTTGCATGTTCATCCCTGTATCTCCTTGATTGGCACGATGTATCACGACATTGTCTGGTTTTATGTTTCATGTATTACTTGTGTCTGGGAGGGAAATACTATAGATATGTTATCAAACCCTGTTACTACTCATGTGAATAGCTTGGGTCCCGCACCGTGCACGCGGGACCAAAGCCGTAGCATTTCATGTTCATTGCATCTATCCAAGCCGATCACAATCTAGATGTATTTTAATATTGTACATGTCAGGATTCAGGTTGTATTTCAGGATTCATGGTTGTATTTCATGTTCAGGTTGTACTTCATATTCAGGTTGTATTTCATGTTCAGGACTCTTACCATGTTCCCTGTATTTACTTTCAGTATTTCCTATTCAGTTTCATGTCTTGTCTCATTTTTCGTTCTTTATATATATTTTCTGTTTCTTGTTCATACCATGATGTTCATGTTCATTTCCTTGGATATACTTAGCTTCGCTCCTGACTAGGATATGTTGCAGGTGCTTGCAGGATATTGTTCTACTCTATGGGCCAGAGCTCAAGATATTAGCTGAGCAGGATGAGACTTAGCTTGAGGCTTCAGGTTTATACTACTTAGCTTTACTTTTAGATATTGACTTTAGAGTTCATAGCACTTTTCATTCCTGTTGATTCTGGTACCTTATGATATCTGGATTTGTGGATTATGGTGATCTTTCTGGGATACGTTATAGATGTTGTGTTTTTACTTGTCTTGATTATCTGGTTAGATTTTCCTAGCTTTTGATATAGCTTACTTCATTGTGTCTAACAATGAAGGCTGGGCGTGTCCGACTTGTGTCCGATTATTCGGGAGCGGATCATGACAGGTCATATGGAAGCAGTGTTTCAGATCTTGAGATATCTGAAAGGGATGCCGGGAAAAGAACTATGGTTCAAGAAGAATGGACGCATAAAAGTTGAGGGACACTGCGATGCAGACTGGGCAAGCTGTATAGACGACATAAGGTCTACCACGGGGTACTGTATTTTTATAGGAGGAAACCTGGTCTCATGGAGGAGCAAGAAACAGTCAGTGGTAGCACGGTCGTCAGCTGAAGCAGAATACAGAGCAATGGCTCTGGGAGTGTCAGAGTTGCTGTGGGTGAAAGCCCTGCTGACAGAGTTGAAGCTGGACAAGGGAGCACCGTTACATCTTCTGAGCGATAGTCAAGCTGCAATAAGTATAGCTAACAACCCAGTTCAGCACGACAGAACGAAGCACATCGAGATCGATCGATTCTTCATCAAGGAGAGGCTGGAACAAGGGATATTGAAGATTGACCTTGTTCGCTCAGAAGAACAAGTTGCAGACTGTCAGACTAAGGGTCTTAGTTCATTGAGTCTGTCAAAGTTATGTAACAAGATAAGGATGATTAATATCTATCGCCCATCTTGAGGGGGAGTGTTGAGAACCAATAAGGGACTTTAGTCCCACATCGGAAGATGTATTGTGAAGAGGAGTTGGACCCTCTATGAGTAGTGGCAATAGCCTATCAATAAAATCATCCCATTATTATTCTCTACAGTAAGAAATAACCAATAATACGGGAAGCCAGATAAGACTCATGGGTCGTCAATCCCTCATGTAAGGATCTTGTGCATCTATCGTATATCGTGCATCTATCGTATATCGTTATACACCTGCAACGAAAAACAAAAGAAGCCAAAGTATTGGACACTTAATAGTAAGTTATACATAAAATTAGCATAGAACACTTAAATGGTATATATGGACTAATTAAACTTTTGAATTTAGCATAGAACACATGAATGATATATATGGACTAATTAAACATTTGAATTTACCTTAATTTTCAAAATGATAGGAAACAAAACATACAATTTATAATTTCAACTATTGACAATCCTCCGCAAGCATTAGAAAACTGATTTTTTTTTTTTTAAATATGATGTTTAAATAATAGCAACATAAGCAAGAGCAAGAGCTAGCCTCTATCATAGTAGTTATCTATAAAGCATTCTCTTGAATTGAATGTAAGACTTGCCAGGATTCCAAGTGTTCGGTTAAGACGGAACCTTCGAGGGCATCAACAAGCTCTAATAAAATCCTCTCTCTATCAGAAGCCCTACAACATCAATAAAAGAAAAATTAGAGAGTTAATAGGCAACATATAATATAGAACACACTGTTACACACATACGTACCTAATGGTCTAAATATAAATAAGAAATCCATTCTGATGATTTATATAATAAACATGAATGAAAGTAAGGCTAGTTGAAACGCGCAGGAAAAAAAGGAAAGCATATATCTATACAATTGCCTAATTTAGTAAGTAATATAGACCATATACATATACCTCTTTGTGTAGAGTTTGTGAGATTCTCGAGATACAAGAGGCTGATCCTCTTTTTCTTCTTGATATCAAGACTTATAATGTCACTATAATCCTCTTGAAGAATACCACAAACACCTTCTTCTTCTTCTTCACCAGGAATATTTGCATTGCCATCTAGTAATTCATCAATTGGGTCCCAAGGAAGAGGGTCTTTTCTCACTGCAGCATATAGGAGCAACCAGTCAGAAACCATATTATTTCTAGCATCACATGATCGCTAATCAGAAACCATTGTCCAGTGGCCTTGCTTTTTCTTTCTTTAACAACTTCAATAAATATATATATATATATATATATATATATATATATATATATATATATATATATATATATATAAAATTCGGCTCAAAAGCCCCCAGCGGGAGCCCCCTATATATATATTTTTTACTACCTACTACTACTACTACCTACCAACCCGTCTCCCTTAGCTTAAGGCAGCCCCACTCCCCCAGGAATTGAACCCCGCCCGCCCCCATGGTGCACGGTTGTGTCCCATATATATATATATATATATATATATATATATATATATATATATATATATATTCCATATATATATATATATATATATATATATATATATATATATATATATTGTTAGAAATTTTATTGTGCCCTGTCGATTCATGAGATGCAGAACATAAATTAAATTGCGGAAGCGTACCTGAATCCATTGCTAGATTTGATGGATCTTGAAGCGAACGTCTCTTTATTGTGTTCGATCTTCCAACTTGCTACGACCCTTAATGACAAAGAAGAATCCGAATCCTTTGTCCCTCTCTTTCTGTTGATGGGGATGCAGAAGAGAAAAAGAGAAAACCTCTCTTTTGGTGGCCGTATAAGTTGGGGACCATAACCCTAATGAATACATATATTTATATGTTTTGATATTTCTAATTTGGCCCCTCATCAAATTAGAATTATCTCCGGTATCTACACATTAATTCCATGACAATTATACCCTTAAGCCAATTTTCAAATAGACCACTTTAATTTGGCTTAATTATTTAGATGGCCCAAACACAATTAATTTTACATGTATGGCCCCTTAATTATTGAATAATTCCAACAATCTCCCACTGGGCCACATATGTAACCTTATAATTGTGTTAACCTTAGTGAGCTCATAAATTGCTATCTTAATCCTTAGGGTATATCCGGACAATCTCGTCCATTAACCATATCAACATAGGATCAAAACGGCATTCGTCACATATAACGTAACTAAACCATCAATGGTCACATATACCAATATAGCTAAACGACATAGATCAATCATGGATGCGTAGCATGGAAATTACACGCAATGTGATCAATACATGTCTATTTCCAACTGGTCCTCCTTAACTTTAGTGAGATTAAATACTTTAACATAATGAAAACAGAATGAACTGAATTTCCATATATCTGATCAGATAAATATCCAAAATACTTTAATACATAATTGTGTCCAAAACCAAATAGCGCCCAAATACATAAAATACAAACTCCCACTATATTGCTAGGGGTGAGTATTCGGTTTATTCGATTCCAACCGAACTAAATAACCGAAAACCGTATTCGACCAAAACCGAATAAGCAAAACCGAAACCGAACCAAATTGGTCAATAACCGAACCGAACCGAACCGAATTAAATCGGTTCGGTTTTCGGTTTATTCGGTTTATTCGGTTTTTTTGGGTTTATTTGTGTTTTTTTGTTAATATATATAATAACTAAATATACCTAGATATATTTATTATATACCTATATATATATATATATATATATATATATATATATATATATATATATATACCTATATATATTTAGTATATACCTATAATTAATACCTATATTTTTTTTTTAATATATACCTATAATTAATACCTATATATATATATATATATATATATATAAACTAAATTTTCTTATTCGGTTTTCGGTTTTGGACCGAAACCGAAACCGAAACCCAAAACCAAAACCGAAACCGAATAAGAAAATTTAGTATTTCAAAACCGAAACCGAACCGATTTTTTTTCAAAACCGAACCGAATCTCTTATCCGGTTCGGTTCGGTTCGGTTTTCGGTTCAAAACCGAATAATGCTCACCCCTATTGCCATATTCTTAATTGAGATAACACCCATATGAGCAGTATGTTCATGAAAGACCCTGGGTGATAATGCTTTTGTGAGTGAATCCGCTAACATGGAGTTTTTCCTAATGTGCTATATGGACACTATAACCATTCTGAATTCTTTCCTTCACAACTAGAAACTTTATGTCAATATCCTTTGACTTATACAAGTTTCTGTTGTTATTGGAATACAGTACTGTTGATTTATTGTCACACCATAATTTCATGTGGTCGTTCAACACCGAACTGTAGGCGCAGCCTTGTGACAAAATTTCGCAACCATATTCCTTGAATAGATGTCCCACAGCATGTTATAAACCTTGCTGCCATGGTGGAAGAAATTATGAGTGCATGTTTGACACTCATCCAAAATATATCTCCATTAGTCAGCATAACCTGATGTGGATCTCCTACTGTGTTGGCATCCAACAAAATCAGAGTCGGAATACCTTATGATCTCCAGAATTATCCGATCTCCTACAAAGAGCATATAATTTCTTGTTCTCTATTAATTACTTAAGTAGTTTGGCTGCTACCCAATGATCCATCCATATTTGCTTAAATATATGCCTAACATCCTAATATGCACGCAATATCCTGACGCGTACATACTTGAGCATACATTAGACTCCCTACAACTGATCATGAAGGAAAAATCTATTGTATTTTGTTAATTTTAAGGCTATTCTTAGGGCACTGATTGAGACTGAACTTGTCTCCTTTAGCGACTGGGGTGTCTCCTGGTTTGCATTCCTGCATGCCAAATCTTTTAAGCACTTTATCGATATAGCTCTTTTGTGATAATTCAAGAATATCTCGAGAACGATCTCAGTGTATTTGAATTCCTAATACAAAAGAGGTGTCACCAAGATCTTTCATCTCAAAGTTATTTGATAGAAATTTCTTAGTGTCATGCAATATGCCTATATCATTTGTGGCAAGCAGTATGTCATCAACATACAAAACCAGAAAAATAATTTTACTCCCACTGAATTTGTGATACACACAATCTTCAACAACGTTAACCTCAAAACCAAACGAGGTAACAACTTGGTGAAATTTATAGTATCACTGGCGAGAAGCTTGCTTGAGTCCATAAATAGATTTTATCAATTTGCAAACCATATTATTTAGATCTTTCGAGTTTTCTGGCTGCACCATATAAATAGTTTCGTCAATGTTACCATTGAGAAACATCGTTTTGACATCCATTTGATGTAACTCAAGATCAAAATGTACAACATGTGCTATGATTGTTTTAAAGGAGTTTTTCAAAGATACCGAAAAGAAAAACTCTTTAAAATTAATCCCAAAATTTTGAGTAAAGTCATTAGTTATAAGACATACTTTATATCTCTCCACATGACCCTTCGAATCCTTCTTGGTTCTAAATGTCCATTTGCAACCAATGGATTTCATACCTTTTGGTAATGGGACAAGTTCTTAAACTTTATTGTCTTGTATGAACTTATACTCTTTATTTATTGTATCAATCCACTTTGAAAACTGGAACTTTCCATGACCTGACGGAAGTTGATTAGATCATCTTCCAGTATCCACAGTCTTCCTCACGTTCCTAGAGAATATGACAATATTATCCGAAATTATATTTCTCCTTTCTCTGGTGGACTATCTTAATATTATCGGTTCTTGAGGTTGTTGAGTTTGTTCCTTAGGAATAATTACCTTATCTTGAATGGGGTGCCGCTACGTTGTCGTTATCTAAGGTATCTCAACAACGACTTATAGAGGTAATTCGACATTGTCTTATTGAGACTCCAATTCACTTCTTGATCATGACAGGTATAGAATCCTGCACATCGTCAAAAGTGATAGTAGGAATCGTAATTGATTCCTTCTCAAAGACAATGATCTTGACTTTATTTCTCCCCCAAACACACATCCTCAAAAAAATATTACACTTCTCGTCTCAAAAAAATTTCTTAGTATGAGATTGTATAATTATCAACCCCTTGATCTATGGCATAACCAATAAAGTAGCTGCTTATAATTTAACTTTGGTCTGTCTTTCCATTACACATTCAATATAAACATTAAAGTCTATAAAGTCAATGGAATCCAAATCTCATCAGACACAAATCGTTCAACTCTATTTCTATAAAAGTGACCTAATGCTTATGTCATAATGAGGCTAAAAAAATATATTGTTAATTTTGCGTTTAGTACCACATGACTTCACTTGCAAGGTTTTATTATAAGATGCAATAGTTTCAACTGAATATAGGTTATCATAAACCTTAAGGGAACCGTTACCAATAATATTTAAATTTAAAGATAGACTAAACTTATTGTTTCCAAATGAACAATGATAACCAGATTTGTCCATTAAGGAAACTGAAACTGAATTTTGTCTAAAAGACGGTACAATAAAAGTGTCTATCAAATCCAAATAATAATCGGTTCCTAAAAATAACCTAAAATGTTCTATTGCTTTCACTTCTACTGAATTGTCGTCACCCACATAGATGTATCTTTCACCATCAATTGGCTTCGGTAGCTCGGACAACCATGTCTATAAACACTAATGTGGGTAGTAGCACCAGAATCTAACCACCACGTGTTTTTAGGTACTAAATCTAATTAACCCCAGAACAGACCAAATTTGGAAATGTACTTTTCTTTATACGTCATGCGTGGTACTTTGTACATTTCTTCTTTATG
>JANAVB010009199.1:2517482-2729982 GCA_029216955.1 Iris pallida | reverse complement strand
CTAAAATATTATCAACGGTATCCTGTCAGAAAAATGAGCAAGTACAAACACTAACAGCAGTTCCATGTGAATTGACAAATTCTGTAAGAGACAGTGTAATGAACTACAAGACAAAGATATATGAAGACTTGGGAACCGTTCGAAAGCTGAGTTACAACCCTTAAACCAAACAAGGACCGGGGTTGTAACCCTTCTCCCGAGCAGAACTCATTCTCCAATCAAGGTACATCATAGAGGCATATAAAACATGTGAGTAACTGAAATCATAGCATGGTGAGAAGTACTGTATGTAGAACAGAACATGATATATGATAAGATAAAGTAAATATAAAATGTGCCTTGAATTATTAGAGCGATATGTGATCGGCTTGGATAAGTGACAGGACAGGCTATCCACTTGGCCCGGCAATCCGCGGTGACCTCAACGGAAAGTCATACCGGCCAACCTGGATAACGAGCACAAGGCAAGAGGATCTCGCTACACCCTTCGTGAGGGAAGAGTGGCGCGAGCACATGAATAGTGACAGGGTGGCTTGGATCACATAACCCCTAATAATTCCCCATCCCCGAATAGTATAATGGACCTGGACATGACACGTCATGACACGGGATTCCCTAAGAGGATAGCTACTCCCTCTCAGGAATCGGCGTCTATACAAGTACATGGAACAAGGCAGGAAATGTACATATATACCAAGAAAATCCAGGAACAACATCTCATGTCATGATCCAACATATACTAGTCCGTGAACTGTCGTGACTGGGAATCAAGTAAGACACTACGACTGAATCGAATATAGCAGATATCAAGACAATGAAAACTATCAGTGAATGTACTCGCCTGCGGTCCTGAGCTGTCAAATGGGGTCGATGCTCAGAGTGATGCCACAGACCTAAAGATAAGATATATATAAGCTAATTAGGGTTCAACAGTGTTAGGCTTGATTCTATAGTATAAGCTACGTAATCTAGGTCAGACTCAGTCAACTAAGTCAAACTAGGTCACACTGAGTCACACTAGGTCAAACTAGGTCAAAGCTAGTCTCTACAAACATCTACAGGGTCAACACATTCAATTTCAGTGGTTGTGAAATCACTGGAATCGATGGTTCTTAAAATACCACAAAGGAGAAGGATTATAATAATAGGGTAAAAACCTACAGATGTTGTCGGATGATAAAATAAATATCACCAACGTGTCCAGAATGGTCAAATCAGTTAGGATAGCCTGTCCAAAAGTCTAATTTGGACACAAGGGCAAAAACGATAATTTCGGGCCAAAATGATGTCCGCCGTTGGACACACTTTGCACCGAAAAATGTGCCAAAATAAAAGTGCACAAAATCTAACAAATTATATGTCAACGAGTCCAGAATGACGATACGAACTCAACGGTATATCCGCAATTGGATTCCGATGAGCCGAACTCAAAATGACCCGCTGACCCGAATATTGGTATCCGACTTGCACCGAAATGCGTGCCGGAACCAATGTCCACTAAAACCTAGCAAATTATATGTCAACGAGTCCCGAATGACGATACGAACTCAACGGTATATCCAAAATTGGATTCCGATGAGCCGAACTCAAAATGACCCGTTGACCCAGAAAGTGGGATCCGCTTTGCACCGAAATGCGTGCCAGGGCCCACGTTCTCCAAATCAAGCAAACTTTATATGAAAACATGCCAGAACGACGTCACGAGTCTACTGGTGGTGTCAGAAATTGAATCCGGAGACCCGGGTTCAAAAATAGAATTTTACAAGTGCAACACTAAGAATTCGAACGGCCAACTTTGGCGTCAAATTCGACCGACCTAACAATCTCAAACTGAAATGAAATCTAAAGGGGACAGGAAGAGGGTTATACCAGCTGTGCACCGGAACTGGTGGCACGCAAAACGGAGCTACGACGACGAAGATACGAATCCGCGAAGTTGGCGTCGCAAAACTGTCCAAAAACAGTACAAATTAAAATGTCAACTTGGTGGCCGGTTTTGATGTATCAAACGACGAAATTAACGGATGAAATTTGAGAGAGATGAAGGAGTATATACCGAGATTGAGATGGAGCAAAGAAATCGCCGATCCAACGGTCGGATTGTCCAGAAAATCGGCACGAAGTTGCTACCCCGAGACGCAAATTCTGACTTTGTTCCGAGCGCGCGCCGACGGGAACCCGTGCCAAACGCACGAATTGACTATCGTACGCGCCGGGGATGGGGGTGGATGTCGAGGGGACCTCGCCAGAGGGTTCGCCCGACAGAGGGGGCCTTGGGGGCCGCGCGGTGGCCGGCCACGGCGGCCCACGGCGGCGGCACGGCGCCGGCAAGCTGCTGCCGCACGCGCGCCAGGCTGCGTACTGCCGCTGCGCTGCTGCTGCGGCCCTCGCTGGCTGTTGCGAAGGCGAGCGTCGGGGCGGCGAGGGTGATTGTGGTGGTTTAGTGTTGGTGATGAAGGTGGTGGGGATGATGATGATAATGGTGATGGAGGAGTGGTGAAGATGAAGAATGGTGGTGGTTCATGAGAAATAAAGAAGAAGAAGAATGGGGGGGAGCTGTCGGCCTGGTGGAGATGGTGTTGATGATGATGAGAGTGAGGGTGATGGTTTTGAAGAAGAAGAAAATGAAGAAGGAGAAGGAAAGAAAAATAAGAAGATGATGGTGATGGTGAGAATTAATGTTGATGGAGAGAAAAATATAAGGGAGGGGGGTGCTGCTCGTACGTGCACAGGAGGGGGGGGTGGGTTTATGTGTAGGTATAAAGTGAGAGAGAGAGAGAGAGAGAGATATGTTTATATATATAATATATATATGTGTGTGTGTTTATTATATAAAAAGAGAGAGAGAGGGATAGATATTATTAGAGAGAGATATTTAGAGGGAGGGGTGAGGTGTTCGGTTGCCATGGGGAGAGGAGAGAGAGTGAGTTGTGTGTGTAGGTGTTATTAGGAGGAGAAAGAAAAGAGAGTTACATTATATATATATATATATATATATATATATATATATATATAAGAGGGAGAGATATTTTATAAAATAAAAGAATTATATTTTTGAGTAGGCAAAAATGGGAAAACACCAGTGGGGTGTATGGGCAGTCATGACAGGGCCCACACTAAACTGGGTTGGGCGTTGGGCCAAGTTTGGACAAGGTCGAGGCCAAGATTTAATTAATTTATAAATTAAATTAATTAAAATCACGGATGGAATGGGAGCACAAGGAAGATCAAATTGGTGGCACGCAAGTGGCACGTTCATAGTAGGCTCAAAACAGGCCAGGGCCATATTTTAAGTCGACTGGATTGGACCGATGTCGGGCCCGAAAATTAAATTGGAAGTTAAATCACAATTTACGGTAAATAATAAATTGGTCTAAATTGACCCGAAAGTTACGCGAAGCAAATGGAGCACAAGGGAACAAGTTTGAGTGGGACACCATTTATCAACATGAAGGTAATCTCGTCTACTTCAAACTTCAAGAAGGAAGTTTTCAGAGACTGACCTGCATCGATGGTAGAACGCTGTCTAGTACCCAATAAATATACACTACGTCTAGAAGGCCTATAACTATAAATATACTCTAGTCACATCACAACAGCTAGGGATGATAAGACAAGAAAGATAACTAAAGCACAAGAACAACTAGAAACTACTAGAAGGAATCATAAGACAGGAAAATAAAGAAGGAACAACAAGACTAAGGATAACTCCCAGGCAACTCAACTCACATAGAATAATAGTGAGATCCACCTCAGCTAGCAACATCATGAAGTCCACTAATGATATAACAACTCCTAAAATATTATCAACGGTATCCTGTCAGGAAAATGAGCAAGTACAAACACTAACAGCAGTTCCATGTGAATTGACAAATTCTATAAGAGACAGTATAATGAACTACAAGACAAAGATATATGAAGACTTAGGAACCGTTCGAAAGCTGAGTTACAACCCTTAAACCAAACAAGGACCGGGGTTGTAACCCTTCTCCCGAGCAGAACTCAGTCTCCAATCAAGGTACATCATAGAGGCATATAAAACATGTGAGTAACTGAAATCATAGCATGGTGAGAAGTACTGTATGTAGAACAGAACAGGATATATGATAAGATAAAATAAATATAAAATGTGCCTTGAATTATTAGAGCGATATGTGATCGGCTTGGGATAAGTGACAGGACAGGCTATCCACTTGGCCCGGCAATCCGCGGTGACCTCAACGGAAAGTCATGCCGGCCAACCTGGATAACGAGCACAAGGCAAGATGATCTCGCTACAACCCTTCGTGAGGGAAGAGTGGCGCGAGCACATGAATAGTGACAGGGTGGCTTGGATCACATAACCCCTAATAATTCCCCATCCCCGAATAGTATAATGGACCTGGACATGACACGTCATGACACGGGATTTCCTAAGAGGATAGCTACTCCCTCTCAGGAATCGGTGTCTATACAAGTACATGGAACAAGGCAGGAAATGTACATATATACCAAGAAAATCCAGGAACAACATCTCATGTCATGATCCAACATATACTAGTCCGTGAACTGTCGTGACTGGGAATCAAGTAAGACACTACGACTGAATCGAATATAGCAGATATCAAGACAATAAAAACTATCAGTGAATGTACTCGCCTGCGGTCCTGAGCTGTCAAATGGGGTCGATGCTCAGAGTGATGCCACAGACCTAAAGATAAGATATATATAAGCTAATTAGGGTTCAACAGTGTTAGGTTTGATTCTATAGTATAAGCTACGTAATCTAGGTCAGACTCAGTCAACTAAGTCAAACTAGGTCACACTGAGTCACACTAGGTCAAACTAGGTCAAAGCTAGTCTCTACAAACATCTACATGGTTAACACATTCAATTTCAGTGGTTGTAAAATCACTGGAATCGATGGTTCTTAAAATACCACAAAGGAGAAGGATTATAATAATAGGATAAAAACCTACAGATGTTGTCGGATGATAAAATAAATATCACCAACGTGTCCAGAATGGTCAAATCAGTTAGGATAGCCTGTCCAAAAGTCCAATTTGGACACAGGGGCAAAAACGGTAATTTTGGGCCAAAATGATGTCCGTCGTTGGACACACTTTGCACCGAAAAATGTGCCAAAATAAAAGTGCACAAAATCTAATAAATTATATGTCAACGAGTCCAGAATGACGATACGAACTCAACGGTATATCCGAAATTGGATTCCGATGAGCCGAACTCAAAATGACCCGCTGACCCGGATATTGTTATCCGACTTGCACCGAAATGCGTGCCGGAACCAATGTCCACTAAAACCTAGCAAATTATATGTCAACGAGTCCCGAATGACGATACGAACTCAACGGTATATCCGGAATTGGATTCCGATGAGCCGAACTCAAAATGACCCGTTGACCCAGAAAGTGGGACCCATTTTGCATCGAAATGCGTGCCAGGGCCCACGTTCTCCAAATCAAGCAAACTTTATATGAAAAATTGCCAGAACGACGTCACGAGTCTACTGGTGGTGTCAGAAATTGAATCCGGAGTCCCGGGTTCAAAAATAGAATTTTATAAGTGCAACACTAAGAATTCGAACGGCCAACTTTGGCGTCGAATTCGACCGACCTAACAAGCTCAAACTGAAATAAAATCTAAAGGGGGCAGGAAGAGGGTTATACCAGCTGTGTACCGGAACTAGTGGCGCACAAAACGGAGCTGCGACGACGAAGATACGAACCCGCGAAGTTGGCGTCGCAAAACTGTCCAAAAACAGTACAAATTAAAACGTCAACTTGGTGCCGGTTTTGATGTATCAAACGACGAAATTAACGGATGAAATTTGAGATAGATAAAGGAGTATATACCGAGATTGATACGGAGTAAAGAATCACCGATCCAACGGTCGGATTGTCCAGAAAATTGGCACGAATTTGCTGCCCCGAGACGCGAATTCTGACTTCGTTCCGAGCGCGCGCCGACGGGAACCCGTGCCAAACGCACGAATCGACTATCGTACGTGCCGGGGATGGGGGTGGATGTCGAGGGGACCTCGCCGGAGGGTTCGCCCGACAGAGGGGGGCCTCGGGGGCCGCGCGGTGGCCGGCCACGGTGGCCCACGGCGGCGGTACGGCGCCGGCAAGCTGCTGCCGCGCGCGGCGCCAGGCTGCGCACTGCCGCTGCGCTACTGCTGCGGCCTCGCTGGCTGTTGCAGAGGCGAGCGGCAGGGCGGCGAGGGTGATGGTGGTGGTTTAGTGTTGGTGATGAAGGTGGTGGGGATGATGTTGATAATGGTGATGGAGGAGTGGTGAAGATGAAGAATGGTGGTGGTTCATGAGAAATGAAGAAGAAGAAGAATGGGGGGAGCTGTCGGCCTGGTGGAGATGGTGTTGATGATGATGAGAGTGAGGGTGATGGTTTTGAAGAAGAAGAAGAAGAAAATAAAGAAGGAGAAGGAAAGAAAAATAAGAAGATGATGGCGATGGTGAGAATTAATGATGATGGAGAGAAAAATATAAGGGAGGGGGGTGCTGCTCGTACGTGCACAGGAGGGGGGGTGGGTGGGTTTGTGTGTAGGTATAAATGAGAGAGAGAGAGAGAGAGAGAGATATTTTTATATATATAATATATATATATGTGTGTGTGTTTATTATATAAAAAGAGAGAGAGAGAGGGATAGATATTATTAGAGAGAGATATTTAGAGGGAGGGGTGAGGTGTTCGGCTGCCATGGGGAGAGGAGAGAGAGTGAGTTGTGTGTGTAGGTGTTATTAGGAGGAGAGAGAAAAGAGAGTTACATTATATATATATATATATATATATATATATATATATATATATATATAAGAGGGAGAGATATTTTATAAAATAAAAGAATTATATTTTCGAGTAGGCAAAAATGGGAAAACACCAGTGGGGTGTATGGGCAGTCATGACAGGGCCCACACTAAACTGGGTTGGGCGTTGGGCCAGATTTGGACAAGGTCGAGGCCAAGATTTAATTAATTTATAAATTAAATCAATTAAAATCACGGATGGAATGGGAGCACAAGGGAGATCAAATTGGTGGCACACAAGTGGCACGTTCATAGTAGGCTCAAAACAGGCCAGGGCCATATTTTAAGTCGACTGGATTGGACCGATGTCGGACCCGAAAATTAAATTGGAAGTTAAATCACAATTTACGGTAAATAATAAATTGGTCTAAATTGACCCGAAAGTTACGCGAAGCAAATGGAGCACAAGGGAACAAGTTTGAGTGGGACACCATTTATCAACATGAAGGTAATCTCGTCTACTTCAAACTTCAAGAAGAAAGTTTTCAGAGACTGGCATCCCTGATGCTCTAGAATTCCAAGTCACGGTAAAGAGCATTAATGATCAAAAATTAATTATATATAAATGAATTATTGAAAATAATTCATTAGAAAATTCGAAAAATAATTCGGGAAATTCAGGGGGCTTACATAATCAGATGGCTCTGTTGAATCTTTTGATTAGTTGAAGTCCTTCACAAACGATCCAATTTGTCGAGATTGTAAGTCTCGATCTCTATTATTTGTGTTTGATGAACTGATGAACCCTATGATCAAGATCTAAAATTCTTCTAGCATTTTCATTTTCTCTATAGATCTGGAGACCTGATTTTGTAGTGAGCATGATTGCAATCTGCAGTTCTTGAGCTCGAGACGAGGGTAAGTATTCGATCGTTTAATTCTAGATCTGAGACCAAATATTCTACCTATAGAAATGTATGAATTATTTGAGATTTCAATCCTTCTGTTCATTCCTTGCAACTGTTCGATCCTTGGTTTCAGAGGGGATTGTGTCAGATTGAGTAGTTGAGTGTCACATCGAGATCCCAGTGCAATCACTTCCTATTCCTATCAGGTAATTTCTAGCTTTGTTACGAATATAGTTCATTTGATCAATAGTTTGGGACTGTTTCATGAATCTGGAATTAAACTACTCATGGAAGTTTATTTTTGGTTTGGACATTGAATGTGATTGCTGTTCTGTTCCTGAGAACAGTGTTGAGTAGGATGAGTAGATAAATAATTGTTGGTGAAACATCATGCTCTTTCAAATATTTTAGAATGCCAATTTAAGATCCAATGTTATGTGAATCATTGTAGGTAAGGGGGAACTGATTGATGAAGTTGAATTGTTAATTGTAGAAATCTAGTTTTGGTTTCCTATTGTTGAAATTCCTGGAAAAGTTATTGAGAGAGAGATTGCAGAGTTTCATGTTTCTCATGATTCATGCTTTAAATATTTTTCAGTCATGACATCTTAGATCGAGCAAGGATAACTTAGGATATTAATAGGTGTGTTTCAGTTGAGGTTCATATATAGTAAATCTGTGCATATAGATAGTTCCTCAATTACAGTTTATTTTTTTAATCAAAGAGTCTGCTATATTTCATTATGGTGGCTACATGGACCAATTTGGATTGAGAACTCATCTCAGTGATTCACACATGAACTGGGGATCTATATCATGCTTATCAGGAATTAGAGAACTTAGGTGTCAATGTATTGATTCAATGTTTGAACATAGGACTGAATCTCAGGTAGTATCTACCACTGGACCTGAGATTGATTTCTTTTACCTGAGATTGATTTCCTTTATAGCTGAGATTGATTTTCTTTTTATCTGAGATTGATTTCTAGTGTACCTGAGATTTCAGCTCATGGAAACAGGAAAGGTATCCCTGAGATATCAACTCAGTAACCTGAGGGTTTTAGCTAATCTGAGAATTCTCTCAATGTACCTGAGAATTGAAATTCAGTTAAACCTGAGAGTCATCTCAGTGTAAAACTGAGAGTTGCATTGCAGTGCTGAATTATTCCTGTCTTGGTTCACATTCATGAACTGGGATTCACATGGCATGCTGTTTCACTTAGTAAACTGTAGGACACCTGATAATATAGTCAAGAGTTTAGCTTTGAAGGATGAACTGATTTTGTATTGGTTTTCATTTGAACTAGGAATCATATCACTGTTATTTTACACTGTCCTGGCATTGAGACATGAGTGATATTAGTAAACCTGATATGCAATCTCAGTAAATTTGTAATGCAATTCAATGAATGTTCAATGCAATCTCAGTACATATGATTTGATCTCAGTGAATGTTCAATACAATTCAGTGAATGTGTAATACAATTTCAGTGAACCTGAATTGATTCTCAGTGTAATTTGAGATGAGCAATTTGGTATTCAACCTGAACCTTAGTGTGAACCTGAGATGTAATTCTTAGTGAAAAACTGAGAAGCCAATCTCAGTGTAGGTAAACTGAGAACCAAGCCTCCTGAAGCTATTTTGAATCAGCAGTATTGGCAAATGGAAGTTCACCTTGGTTCATGACAGGCAAGTCCTGTTATCCTTAGTTCTTTGGACAGAACACATATTGTAGTTTCTAAGAAAACTAAGTTATATTTTGTCTAGAAATCCTAATGTTTTCCTTAGTTTAATTTAAGACTAAGTGAGTCTAGTTGTTCATTAGATTTATTTTCCAATCAATGTTAGTAACTTTATATTCAAGTATTAGTTGACTAATGGTTATGAAAAATAGTTGTACAAGAAAGTTTAATGATGGATAATGGGCTTAACCCAATATCATAGCTTGTAGTAGGGCATGTTAGAACTGTAAGACACCAATATAGAGCTTGATTAGTTATTAACCAACTTGTACCAATATAAACCAGGAGGATATCCAGCTTCCATTGTTCACTCGTACTTTCCAAAGCCAGGCAAGTACTTTTCTACGGTTTTGTGTATTTACATTCTTGTACTCCTTGTGACACGTTATGGCACGATATCATGTACTCCTGTATTCCTGTACTCTTGTTCTTGTACTTATTAGTATCGGGTGGGGAAATACACTAGTCATGTGGCCAATCCCGGTTACTATATATTCATGTGCCTAGCTTAGGCCTCGCATTGTGCACACGGGTCCTAAGTCGTACCATATTCATGTACTCCTGTGCATGCTCTCACCCCAGCCGGTCACATGGACTAGATGTATTTCGATATTGTGCACTTATCATGTCTGGTACTACAGGTTATAGTTTCATTCATGTACATTACATTTCCTGTACTTTACATGCTCTTGTACTTTACATTCTTGTACCATAGATCCTGTACTCATTTTCTGTATTACTTTCCTGTACTTTTCTGTTCATTTCTGTATATCTTTTTTCTGTACCCCTGTACTCATTTCATATCATGTTCATGTTTCATTACCTAGAACTGTACTTTACTTCGCTCCTAAATAAGATATGTTGCAGGTGAGTAGGAGGCCCTGTGCGACACCTATTATGGACAAGATGTTGCTATACTTGCTGAGCCAGCTGGAGCTGTGTTGGACCTAGAGGCTGCAGAAGCCTAGAGCTTACCTTAGCACTTTACAGTTTTACTTTGTATTTGAGACTAGTAGACTCTGTCTTTTATTCTGCTGGAATGTAATAAAATACTTAGACTTGTACTCTGGATTTGGGGACACATTTATAGATGCTGTGATTTCATACTTGTTCATGTTTATCTGGTTAGTTTCCCTAGATTGGTACAGCTTACTTTGTTGTGTCTAACGACAAAGGCTGGGCGTGTCCGACTCGTATCCGATTATTCGGGAGCGGGTCGTGACATGTTTTGATTGAGTTATAATATATATATATATATATATATATATATATATATATATATATATATATATAATATATATATATATATATATAGCTATTAGCTAATATATGGATAATAGTTTATTGTGATAATTGTCATAGTTTAAACCCTAATAACTTGTACAAATTATAACAGGTGACTTGCATCCATGCAGTACTACTCACGTGCTTCCAAGGCGAGGCAAGTACACTGACTCGACTTGTACTCTGTATTTTCTGTCTTACATTCCTGTGCCATGATCTCATATCGGACACGAGATACACACGATTGCCTTGTACATTGTTCATTGCTTGTGAGTCATTGTTATTACGGAGATTGGACGATTATTCTGAATGTATTGCTATTAACATTAAGGTTTCCTGAAACTTATTCTTTCTTTCCATCTTTTCTTTAAACAAAGTTCCGGAATAAGCTATTAATGAAGCTTTCAATTTTAATTAAATTACTGTATACAATACATGCCAGAAATACAATTTTTAAGTCAGTTCATACCTAATCTTGGGCGTCACGAGCTCGACCAGGTCCAAACCCCACTTGTAGTCATCCACGGCCTTCTATTCACTCTTAAAAACGGATGGAACAATAGTACATACTACCTTCCACATCAATTATGTGGTCTTCGACTTCAGATCACCACGGCTTCCTCAATATTGAAGCCCCCAACTCCTTTGATTCTTGGTATTTCCCAAACTGCTCCAAGTACGAGACCAGCGCTCCCCGACGGATGAGTGTTGAGTCCGAGTCTCCGCATCTGGGAATGCACTCCATGCAGTCTAAGATTATGCTGTAAAACTTGAGGGTCGCCGCCACCATATTGGCATCAAGAGGGAGGGGTTCAACCTCCCGTCTCGACTGCACCAACGTCCGCCCCTCCTCTCTCTCCGGACACGGACACCCAGCAATTCTGGACCAACAACAATTATACGGGTAAACAAGAAATTACCAAGTCGTGTGATGTTCTTTTCATAAAAGGAAAGCTGACGTCGATATACAGCTTTGTTTAGTTTGCCTGCAACAATTTTTCCAAATATATTAAAATATGTATGAATATTAAATGATTATTAAAAAAACTTGAGAAAATATATTCACTCACACTTTCCCATCTCTTGCTGTTGATGACTAGTAAGATGAATAGTTAGAAAATTTGTGGAATTATTTATTCAGATTGATTCACAAATTATAAAGTTGTCGATTTTTTTTTTCTCCAGGGACTTCTCTGAATCCTAATTGGAGTAAAAGTTCTAATATATATATATATATATACTATTGAGACCCATACCTACTTATTTTGGATCGGGTTTTATTTGGAAACGTTTATGTTGATTTTACAATTAAAAATCAATTATTAATGTCTTCCGAAAAATAATTTGTTACTGGTGGGCCCACCCACATCTAAAATATGGTTCTCAAATCCGATAAAATATTTTTTTTCTCTCTTTCTTCCCTTAAAAATTAAAAATTAAAAAACAAAAATTAAAAAATAAAAATAAAAATAAAAATAAAAATAAAAATAAATTTAAAAAAATAAAATAAAAATAAAATAAAAATAAAAATAAAAATAAATTTAAATATAAAAATAAAAATAAAAATAAAAATAAAAATAAAAATAAAAATAAATATAAAAATAAATATAAAAATAAATATAAAAATAAAATGAACCAAATTATTTTTCATAAGTTATATATATATATATATATATATATATATATATATATATATATATATATATATAATCGTTATTATTATTACAGTTTTTTAACTTGATACCAATTTTTTTTTTTATAAGAACTTGATATCCTGAAAAAAATTGAACCAAAATATCCATGTTTAAAACTTAAAACTAGCACCCCTATCCAACCTCCCGTCTAGGGGTGAACATCGGTTCGGTTCGGTTCAAACCGAACCGTATATGTGAAAACCGAAATAACCGTAAACCGTATTTCTCAAAACCGAAAACCGAACCGTTTTTATAAAAACCGAACAAAACCGAACCGAATTAATTCGGTTCGGTTTTCGGTCGGTTCGGTTTCATGGACCAATGTACATGACCTTCAAGTTTTTAGCAAAATGAGCCTATTTAAATAAAAAATTAAAAAAATATATGACATTATTGTATTTATGAATTGTTATATTACATAGCGTGAAAGATATTAGTATATATAGATTGAGGGTAGATAGAGAGAGTGCTCAAAGAAGCACAGACATAGAATATGAGAAGAGAGTGTGCTCAGTTAGGGATTAATAAACATTAGTATATGTATATTGTGGGTAGTTTGATAAATTACTAAATCTAAATTGGTTTTCGGTTCGGTTCGATTTTTCGGATTAAGAACCGAAAACCGAACCGTTATTTCAAATTTTCAAAATTTTAAACCGTAAACCGAACCGATAACCGAAAAACCGAACCGTTTGTCATATTTCGGTTTGGTTTGGTTCGGTTTTCGGTTTTCAACCGTTATATGCTCACCCCTACTCCCGTCCCGACTGCACCACCGTCCGCCCCTCCTCTCTCTCCGGACACGGACACCCAGCAATTCTGGACCAACAACAATTATACGGGTAAACAAGAAATTACCAAGTCGTGTGATGTTCTTTTCATAAAAGGAAAGTTGACGTCGATATGCAGCTTTGTTTAGTTTGCCTGCAACAATTTTTCCAAATATATTAAAATATGTATGAATATTAAATGATTATTAAAAAAACTTGAGAAAATATATTCACTTACACTTTCCCCTCTCTTGCTATTGATGACTAGTAAGATGAATAGTTAGAAAATTTGTGGAATTATTTATTCAGATTGAACACTAGATTCAAAATTGTAACTTATTCACAAATTATAAAGTTGTCTATTTTTTTTCTCGGACTTCTCTGAATCCTAATTGGAGTAAAAGTTCTAATATATATACTATTGAGACCCATACCTACGTATCTTGGATCGGGTATTATTTGGAAACGTTTATGTTGATTTTACAATTAAAGTTCAATTATTAATGTCTTCCGAAAAATAATTCGTTACTGGTGGGCCCACCTACATCCAAAATATGGTTCTCAAATCCGATAAAATATTTTTTTTTTTCTCTTTTTTCCCTTATAAATTATTGGACTATAATTAACTCAAATCCCTCTAGGCTTAGCTATTTAATTCCAATATATTTATAAAATAACTAATACTACTACCTAAAGCTACGTCCAGTCATCTAACCTCTCGAGTCTCGACAGAGAGGCGCCAAGTTTGACTCTCCTAGACCCCTTGTAAGAGCACTACAAACTAATGTAATGTGATTCCTATGGAACATGATACACATGATACACATGACAATGTCTTTTTTAGGTTACAAAATTATATTCACACGGGACATGAGCTAGAAAAATCTTCTCTAATGTAAAAAAGTATTGAGAAACAAATAATTTTTTTCCACCTCTAAGGGACTGTTTGGATAGATATAACTATTTAAAGGTGTAAAAGTGAAACTTTCAACATGATGTAACGCAAATGCTGTCACTTTCCAAAATGTGTTTGGATAGATGTACTTGTCTCAGTTTGATATGATTCTTGTTTGGATGAAAAGCTGAAAGTGATTGAAGTGGAAGTAGAAATTGAAATATTGGAGTTCTAATGTTTGGATGGCAACATGAAAGTGGAAGTGAGAAATAAAATATCTATTAATTAACAAATATTAACTAACAAGTAAAAAAAAAAATTAAAATAACAAAAATTAATTAAGAAAAATTATGAAATTTTTTTTGCTAATTGACTAACTAATGAATAGTAAGTAACAAAAATTTTAATTAGCAAAAAACAAAAGAAAATTTAGTTAATAAAACCCAACTAACCAAAAAAATTAAGTTTTAATTAACAAAAACCCACTAGTTAAAATTTAATTAAAAAACCAATTAGACAAAAAGTTAATTAACAAAAACTAATTAACCAAAAGTTAATCAACAAAATTCAATTAACAAAATTAGTTAACAAAATTTTAATTAAGAAATTGTATCCAAAATATAATTAACAAGAAATTATTTAACAAAACGTAGTTAAAAATAAAATAATTAATAATAATTTAATAAAAACATAATTAAGAAAAGTTAATTAAGAAAAAAATTAAATAACAAATATTAAGACAACATAGTTAACAAATTTTAATTAAGAAAAATTAACAATAACCTTATTTAATGAAATTAACAACATAATTAAGTAAATTTATTTAATACAAATTTGATTAAGAAAATTTAACCCAAATTGAATTAACAACGACTAATTAACAGTAACTAACGTTAACAATAATTAACGTTAGCAGCAATTACTATTAATATTTAATTAACATTGAATATTTAATTAATAATAATTAACGTTAACAATATTAACAATAATTATAAAAATTAACGTGAAAAATAACTAAACTATTAATAAAAAATTAAAAAAGAAATGAAAATTTTCACTTTCAACGAGTTCGGCTCATTTGTAATGTAACTTAAAAGCTCTCCACTTGCATCAAAATTCTTCACTTTTAATGCATTTTCGATGCCTAACCAAACAATGAAATTATTTTAATGCAAGTGCAGATGCATTGAAAGTGACACTTTTCATACACTTTCCTCTAACCAAACGTTCGAGGTGAGAAAGTGGACTGCACTTGCATTAAAACAGTCCACTTGCGGCTCACTTACTTCCAACCAAACAGGTCCTAAGACAACTTCTTCCCTTCTTTCTAAATATTATGATATGGAGGTGAACCAACTTCACAATGTCTTTGTTATATTATGACATGTCAGCTTCACAACTTATTTGACATTTGCATTGATGCATTGGAGAAGGACTTTATCAATGAAAACTTGTTATTACTGTGTGGCAACAACTTTTTTCCAAACTCACAATAGGACGCAGAGATCCGTCTCTTGGGTCTATTCTTGGAGAAAGATTCAATCAAGGTGAAGGCAGTCAATGCGGAGGCGTGCCCCTGTAGAAGCGTAAATAAATTTCGTAGACCAAGTCAAGGAAGTTGAGATCGTTACGCAAAGACAGTTCCAAATAAGACTTTACGCAAAGGTCAAACTGAGTCAAAATCAAACTCTACGCAAAGGTTAAACTCAGACTTTACGCGAAGATAGTTTCACTCCCTACGCGAAAAATGAGCTGTCCATACTGCATTAAATGAATGAAGATACTCTTCTGACAGATTGATTCTCTGACAAATAATTGCACAGAAGCCAAGGAGTTTGTTGTTTAGTGTGCCAATGAGCTGCTTTACGCTTGAGGAACAGCTTCCTCTTTACGCATAAAGAGTTATTTGAGCTTTTACGCTCAAGGCTATCTCAGCTACTCTTTTTGCGCGTAGAGTTTATTTGAGCCTTTACGCTCAAGGCTATTTTTAGTCGCTTTACGCAGGAAGCTTACTTTGAGCTATTTTATGCTCAGGCATGCCTAACAACATCCCTTACACACAGTTTGTCCTGATTATATGGGAACATGGTTTTCTGACGTGGCCTTCATGCCACACTTCTCGAAGAATGTGTGTACGTGTTCTCCTTATTTTATTGGATTATGGGACACGTGTCAACATACGTAGAGGACAATTTCTGTACGTGGGTGACAGTTATTCTACCAGCTTGTGTAGAGACCCAATATTGGTGCTTTTTACGCACAGAAGACAAGCCTATATAAAGACTTCTTTTTTAAGGAAGAAGGACTGGATTTTTAGAGACTAGAGATCCTGAGAGAATACATACTTTCTGAGCAAAGTAATTTTCCAGAGCATTTCTCTTCATCTTTTCTAACATAGTGAAGCAAAGCAGGAAAGCATTCGACCGTGCCATTAGTGCCAATTGTGTCGATACCTTTCTGGTGACTTAGTTCTTCCAGTCGTTCATCTCCAAGCAGTTTTCTTCATCATCATCGTGTGGTCCAAGGAACAAAGTGATCGCTCTCAAATCAGACTTCCATAGCAATACTCTCCAGAATTTACTTGTACTTTTGTACATTTTTTCTCGTTTTCTTTCAAAAGCCTTAGGGCATTTTGTTAAGTGAAACAAAATGGCGACTCTGCTGGGGACGACTTTCTCCTCTGACGAGAAAGCAATTGCTCAATACGATGATGTGTCGATTGGATCGACGAAGAAGACTTTGGTCGTTCTGTTCGACCAGACTGCTTATGAAGAAATGCTCCGAACTGGGGGTAGTGCTCGCTGCTCCAATGTACAAAAATCACGAAAGGTGCGCAAAGTTTGGATTCCTAAGTCCAAAGCACCCTCTGATCTCTCAATTGTCTCTGAAGGCAAGGAAATTCTTCCCACTCCCGTCGTTGGGCTCCCGTCTGTGACGAGGCAGTTCCTACTTCAGTATTGCGCTCTGTGCGTAAAATTCAGTCTCCCGTCTGTGACGGGGTAGACACTTATGTCTTGCGCTCTATGCGTAAGGGCAAATCTCCGGTCTGTAACGTGGCAGATGTTCATGTTCTGCGCTATACGCGTAAAGGCAAATCTCCTGTCGGTGACATGGTAGATAAAATTCACAATGGTGCTTTTGCATCTAAAGTGAACTTGCCTACACGCGTACAGCGTAAAAACAAGTCTTCTGTTGCTACTATGGCAGACACTTCTTTTAGTTTATCCAAGGCGACAAGAAATTTTGGCAAAACTTCTATTTTTCGCCAACAATCCTCTAATACTGCTTTACGCAAAGTGCCAAATCTTAGGATTACGCGCAATGCAGAAGGTGTTCTATGTGCACAAAAATCAACTCAGGATTTACGCACACAACTCTAAGCACGTAAAAATGTACAGCTTTCTTCGGCCAATGAAGCTAGTAACCTTCTTTTTACGCAAGGGACTAAATATTTCTCGGTCCCAAATGCAAGAAAGAAAATGTTACCTTTCCATTCTTCCGATTTACGCGAATTACTTGTGCAAAAGCGTAAAAATAGAAAATCTCTCGTGACACTCCCTCAAGAAAATCATCATTGTGAATGTCACCAAATTGTGATCAAATGTTGCTGTTCTGCTTCTAAACGGTCTGTTTTCGATCGATTAAGTTATAAAGTACCGCAATAACAAATTGATGACCAAGAACATGAGTTGTCCTTTGCATCGGTCAATATGGCGTCTCATATCAATAAAGGACGACGTCCAAGACAAAATTTATCCCGGACTCCAAGTCAACAACGGTTCAACCGAATCCTTGACACTTTTGAAGGAGTATATTGTAGGTCCTAAAAAATCAAGTTGCACTTATCAACAAAGTCAGAAAATCAAGAAATACAACTTTCAAATGAACTGTACAGACATCAGATTGTGCATCATTCCGATTGCGTACACTGGACTGCACACACTTTCAACTGCGCAGGCTGACGTGGCAATGTCATCATTATCTGACAAAATCAAATCTTTCTGACAGCTGACAGCACGAAGAACGAGGAGACTGTTCGTTTATTGTGCCGCACAGCACTCGAGGACAGCTGTACATGCAGTGCAATCCAATGCCTGCGCAATCCAGTGTCTGCGCAATCCAGTGTTGCGCAATCCAAAGTCAGCGCAATTCATGTGGCGCACTTCATCCTGACAATTGACAAAAGTACACGTGGCACTCATGCCATCAATAGCTCATTACGTGGCAACCGTCTACACACGATCATGCACAATTCAGTCAAAAGTTGCCATGTGTCCAAGACAGTTGGACCACGATCCAACAACTGCCTGTGCAGTTCACTGTTGCACAATCCAATTGCTGCACAATCTATCATGCGCAGTCCAGAATAATTAAAAGTTAGTTATTTCCAGAACTCTATAAATAGAGTTTCAAGTCTTCATTCAAAAGGACCAGAGATAGAGAGATCATACATTAAAGTTCAGAAATCAGAAAGTTCAGGAGTTCTTGCCAAAGTGCTGCTGCATTCTTCCGAGGCTTTTGCCTTCAATTCTTTGAGGCTTTTGCCTTCAAGTCAACTTCAGAGGCTATCGTCTTCAAAGTTCACATCGTCCAAGGGATAAAGCAATCGTCTTCTAGATTGGATTCCTAAAGTTGTACCTTTCCCAGAATTCTTGTAATCTTTACAAAGTTTGTATCAATAAAGTTCTACACTTTTGTTTTTGCAAACAAAATGGCGACTCTGCTGAGGACGACTTTCTCCTCCGACGAGGAAGTGACAACTCAATGTGACGTAGCGTCTATCGGAAAGTCGCAGAAGACACTGGTTGTGAAGATCAACCAGACAGCCTACGAGGCCATGATCACCTCCAAGACCACTCCTCACACTGCAACCACTTCTGCCACAAGCAAAGTGCACCCAGTGTGGGTCCCAAAGACTGCTACGCAGTCTATTGATGCTGCCAGCAAGACTCCTGCGCAGTCTGCCAACAAGACTGCTGTGCAGTCCAAAGCTTCTGTCACCAAGCCTGCTGCACAATCTGCCTCTGCCATTGCTGCGCAGTCTGCTACTTCATATGCTGCCTTGTCAAAGTATAAGACTCCTATGTCTCTGGCACAGTTGGCTGCCAATCTTCCTGCGCAAACCAACACTCCAGCAACCAGAGTCCACCCTAGGCACTCTGTGGTAAGAACTCCTGATGCGCAAACCACAGTCTCTGTGGCCAGAACCAGTGCGCCATCCACCCATGCGCAAATTATGCCTGCACAATCCAAGAGTGATAGCCTTTTGGCTAAACTCTCTTCTTCTCATAACAAAGGAAAAAGCTTTGCTCCTCCTCCCAAACACACTGTTGCTACGACGCAATCCACTGGGGGTAGTCCTTTGGCTATTCCTCTTCCTCCTCAAAACAAAGGAAAAGGCCCGTTGGTCTTTTCTCAAACTTCCTTGTCCTATGACTTGGAAGATAACAGAGGGAAACGCTCTTTAGCTAACCCTTCTTCACAAAACAAAGGAAAGGACCCTTTGGTCTTTTCTCAATCTTCTTCAGTTTTTACTGTAGAAGATCAATCTGAACGTGCCTCGGCACCAATCAGTACTAGAACTCTTTCAAATAAGGATTCTTCTTTCCTTCATGACAAGAGAACTTGTACTGATCAAAGAGGTATTCTGCCTACTCCGGTAGCAGAGTTCCAAGACCTCCCAACTCTCAAGATATCCCGCTCAAGACAAAGAAAATTGCTGGTGTCTCAAACAGAAACCCCTGGGGGTGAGTTTGCAGATCTAAGGACTTATCTCAACAGGCCTACTTCGGCGAAACGCAAACAGCCAATGCCGAAGATCAAACATCAAAGACAAACTTCCAGGGTCAAAGATCCCGACACTTATGCCAATGAAGTGAGCACTTCCCTGTACACTCAAGGAATTAAACATTTGAAGAACCGGAATCATGTTCCGATCATTATCAAAGAACAGATCCCTCAGAGTTTTTCTCGTCCTGCTGTTGTTCCCGATCTCCGAGAACTTCTCAGGAAAAAGCGGGACAACGTCTCAACACCTCCAGTTCAACCATCTGATCATCATTGCAACCACAAAGTCATCATCTAATGTTGTTGTCAAACAACAAAACGATCTGTCTTCGATCGTTTGACTTTTACAAAATCTGAACCTGTGTCAGAGGAAGACGAAGTCTTGTACGCTTCTGTCAACATGACTTCCCGAGACACTAGGGGTAGAAAGTGCTCCAAGCACGGCAAACCCCGCCATCCTAGTCAACGGTATATAGATTTACTTCAAGAATCTTCTGAAGGAGTATTTCGACATACCCGATCCCGAAGCCGAGATACAATCGGTCAAAGGAATCTTCCTCAAGATCCTTCGGGTTATCATCCTACTTCTCAATTAGGAGATGACTCTTTCTCCGACTATGATGCATACAGCGAAAGCTCTGAACAGACAATATCTTCCACTGTACCAAGAGAAGTCACGGCTTACGTTGTCAATGAGGATCCAGATGCTTCAACTTCAGTAAATCAAGAACAGCGAATTGCTGCACTTGAAGACAAGCTAAAAACTATGGCTGAAATAGTTGCTAATATGCATTCTATCATTGTGGCACAACATGCCACACCACCGACTGTACCTGCTACGAGTCCGAAAATCATAACATCATCGGTACCTGTCAATACTGGGCTGGGGGTAGTATCTCCTCAAATGCCTCCTGTACAAGTACAAGTTCAAACTACACCTAGTCAGTCAGGGGCTGGGGGTAGTGCTTGCAACGCTGTTCCTCCTCCTACCACTCTGACTCAACCTGCTCCTTTTTCGTCATCGGAAGATGCCAATGAAGCTGTCAAACTCTTGCGAACCCAGTTCGAAGCCTTCAAAGAGAAAGACAACTTACAAAGATTGGGGATCAAGCATCCCTATCCAGTTGAATGGAAAGAAGTCCTGTTCCCGCCAAAGTACAAGATCCCAACGATCTCTTTGTTTGATGGCAGTACTTCTCCTAGCCAGTTCATCAATCATTTTGAGGTAATGACCGTTCAACTCCAGCCAAATGACGCTCTTCTTACCAGAGTGTTCGTCGGTTGTTTAGCCGACGTAGCATATGACTGGTACAGAAGTTTGCCTGATGGTTGTATCACTTCCTTCTCAGGTCTCAAGAAAATCTTCCTGGAACGGTTCTATGAAGGATTCAACGACATGACTATGTCGGCTCTCAACAAAATCAAACAGAAACACAATGAAACTGCTGAGAGTTTTATCGAACGGTTCCGCCGTGAAGCCTTGAAGATGCCTCCTGGAACTCCAGCTGCTGTCACTATTGATACTTGTAAGGCAAATCTTTTGCCTATCATCAGTATGTGGACAGGATCTACTCAGTTCCAAGATTGGCCCTCATTCATTGTCAACGCGAAAGCTGCTGAAGTTAGCGCTGACAAGTTCAAGCAATTGGGGGTACAAATGTCTAATCCCGACTGGGATGAACACCAGACATCAGGTGGTGGCAACCGCCAGAACAACGGCAAAGCAAAAGAAACTTTGAACATCAATCTGAATAAGAATAAAGAATCTTTGGCTGTCAATGTGGCTCCGCCTACATCCACTTCTACTCCTTCTGCACCTCCACCGAGGGAACCTCGTCCGAAAGTAGAATATTCCTTCAACGAGAATGATACTGCAAGCATCTTTGATTGCTTACTTAAAAGCAACAAGATTCAACTCCCAGACCCAAAGAAACCTGATGAAGTCGGTAAGACAGATCATCCTAAATATTGTGTCTACCACAGGTTCATTGGACACCCTACTCGAGCGTGCTACGTGCTTAAGGGCAAAATTCAAGAGCTTGTCAATGCTGGTGTCGTCACTCTGCAGCAAGACGAGAAGACTGTTACTACAAATATGGTTTCAGTCCAGTTTGGTGACTTCCCTCCATAGATGGTACAGTACGGTGTCATTTCTATTCCCAAAACTACTCTTGAGATTGAGAATCTCCCGCCTCCACCAAGTGAAGGTCTTGTCCCCTTGTCTCTTGACAATGGCAACATTATGTGGATCCATCCAGATCTTGCTTCAGAGTTCCAAGTTTCCTCTTCTTCTAAGAAGAAAGACCGCTCCAAAAGCAAGACAAAGACTTGCAACATGGTGTCTTTTGATCCCATAGTTGACAAAGAAATTCTGCTAGGCACCAGATCAGGGAAAGCCTATCTAAAGGATTACCCTGAAGCCCAAGAGAATCCTACTTCTTCTTCTGAGCCTGCTTCGGTGTAGCCTGCTTCTACTGAAGATGTTCCTACTGCTTCCTCGCCGGTTGTGATACCCATTCCTCCAAAACCGATGGTCGCTGACAAAGGCAAACAGTAAGTCTGCTTCGACAAACCTTTGAAGAAGACATCTTCTTCCGGACTTGAGAAGCCTTACAACTTTGACATCCTGGCTCAGTTGGCCAATACACCGGCCCGGTTGTCAATCTTCGAGCTCTTGCACCTATCTAAAGAGACTCGGGAAACTCTGAGTGAGGCTCTCATGCAGGCAGAAACCTGTCTAGCCCTGCTTAAGAAGCCAACAGCAGAACCAGTCTCTTGCCTTCATTGTCATAGTGTGTTGGAGTTAATTCCAAACATAACTTTCACACAAGATGACATGTTGATGGAAGATAACAGGCACGACCGTCCACTCTACTATACAGGATATGTCGACTCAATGAAAGTCGATCGTATCTTGATAGATCCAGGGTCTGCTCTCAGCATTATGCCGAAGACAATGTTGGATGCGCTGAAAATTCTAGTGCATAGTCTCTCCAGTACAATCACCACCATCCTTGGGTTCAATCAGGGAAGGAGTGAACCTCTGGGCAAGATTCGTCTAAAACTCCAAATAGGCAATCTTCGCACGAAGGTTACCATCTATATCATCGATAATCATGGTTGTTCTTACAATGCTTTGCTGGGTAGACCATTTCTGCACGAGCATAACATTGTCCCTTCGACTCTCCATCAATGTTTTAAATATGTTGATGACAATGGAGAGGTACAAAAGGAGGTTGCTGATCTCTATCCTTTCAAAGGCATCGAAGCATACTGCAACGACGCTCGTATGTACAAAGAAGAATTTATGAAAGTGGTATTGGCCATGGATACTGAAGAAGACCAAGAAGTAGTACCCAATGACACTCTTATCATACCTGTCAAAGGGCGCATTTCTCATCCTCAGTCTTCTAAACCATTGGCTATTCACTTGCCAATTTAGAAGAAACCGGTTGATGGCGATCAAGATAAAAGGGAGCTCACCTCTTCTGAGCCAATTGTTATCGACTTACGTCGTAACAAGGACAAAAAACAGCTCACTTCTTCTGAGACACTTGTTGTTGATTTAACTCACAGCAAGGAAAAAAGGGAGCTCACCTCCTCTGAGCCACTTGTTATCGACCTCCGTTGTAACAAGCCCCCTCCACGTTCTTCTTCTCCCCCTCTTGTAATCAATCTGACCAAGCCTGCTAAGGCTAAAGGTCCTGCTGTAAATACAAATGTACAGATCAATAAAAAAACATCTACTTTCCAGTATACTGATATTATTTATCATACTAAATACTATTTGGATATGTTAGATAGCTTCAAATCATTCACAATGGGAGTTGTACAATCTCTTCAAACAGAAGTCTCATTTGAAGATCCAGATGATTCTTACCGTATTGTTCCTGTTCGAAAGAAAGGCGAACGTCCAATACTCTTTAGTAAAGGACCGGAACAACAATTCAGCTATATGGATGACAGCAAACTTAACGATACAGGACATCTCCAACTCCGTCGTTACAGTCAACAGTCAAAAGACATCATCCGTAAGATGGGTTATGACTTCAAGAGCGGCCTCAATTACGGTAAAGGTAGAAAGACTCCTCTTCGTACGGCTGTTCCAAAAGGAAAGTCAGATATGTACTACAACAGGACCAAAAGAGGTCTCGGATATGCTTCTCCTCCGATGTTATCCCCAACAGTCTCTGAATCTGATAGCGAAGAACGCTCTAACTCTTCTGATTCCAGATCATGGGATTCTGACACCAGTATTGGTGAAGTCCATCGTGTGATTGTATCTTCTAATATGGTTTTCGCTGAACTTCCAGAAGATTATGACGAGGACATTGAAGAAAGTCCCGAAACAGATCCTTGGGCTCAACGAATGGATAATCAATGGGAACTCCGATTCAAACAGCGAGAACCTCCTACTGAAGATCAATTGATTCAAATTGATGTAGGAGAGAACGGGTCACCTCGTCCAATATTTATCAGCAAGAATCTTCCAGAAACAGATTAACAAGAGTTGATTCTTCTTATTAAAGAATACATTAATGTCTTTGCCTGGAGTTACGAAGACATGCCCGGTCTTGATCCTAAAGTTGCTACTCACAAACTAAACATTTTGCCCAATGCAAAACCAGTGAAACAGCAACAACGACGATTTAAACCTGAAATGATGGACGCAATCGATGATGAAGTCAAGAAGCTCATTGCTTGTGGCTTTATTCGAGAAGAACAGCATCCCGATTGGGTAGCCAACGTTGTTCCAGTCCTGAAGAAAACC
Source organism: Iris pallida (assembly GCA_029216955.1). Taxonomy (NCBI): domain Eukaryota; kingdom Viridiplantae; phylum Streptophyta; class Magnoliopsida; order Asparagales; family Iridaceae; genus Iris; species Iris pallida. Next base: position 2,705,369 of record JANAVB010009199.1, on the reverse strand, counting down.
GACAAAGTTCGAGTCTGTATTGACTTTCGGGATCTTAATGAAGCATGTCCAAAAGATGAATTTCCTCTCCCTATCACGGACGTCATGATCGACAATACCTGTGGGTTCGAGCGAATATCTTTTATGGATGGATTCTCTGGGTACAATCAAATTCGGATGAATCCTGAAGATGAAAAACATACTTCTTTCCGCACTCTTCGTGGAGTCTATTGTTACACTGTGATGCCATTTGGTCTCAAGAATGCTGGTACAACCTACCAACGAGCCATGAGTACCATTTTTAGAGATCATCTTCGCAAAACAGTCGAATGCTATATTGACGATATCGCCGTCAAAAGTCGTCTGAAAGAAGATCACATTCAAGATTTGAGAACTATCTTCAATCTTATGCGCCAACATCAGCTCAAGATGAATCCCACCAAGTCATTCTTGGGTGTCTCTAGTGGTAAGTTTCTCGGCTTCGTCATTACCTCTAAGGGTATACACGTGGATCCCGAGAAGATCAAAGCCATTCAAGAGATGCATCCTCCACGCAACCTAAAAGAGCTACGAGGATTCCAAGGTCGACTTGTGTACATCAGAAGATTTATTTCGAACTTGTCTGGACGTTCCAGACCATTCATTCAACTAATGAAGAAGGGTGTATCTTTCATTTGGACCGAAGAATGTCAACAAGCATTCGATGACATCAAACGATATCTCATGAACCCACCAGTCTTGGTGCCACCAATCTCAGGTATTCCATTCTTAATGTACGTCCGTGCTATGGACCATTCATTGGGTGCTTTACTTGCCCAAAAGAACAAAGAGGGTCATGAACAGGCCATCTACTATTTCAGCCGTACTATGATTGGTGCTGAACACCGTTATAGTCCGGTCGAAAAAGAATGCCTAGCTCTTATGTTCGCTGTTCAAAAGACAAGGCATTACATCATTGGTCAAACTATTCATATCATTTCCCGAGTTAATCCTCTTTGGGTACTCATGAAGAAGCCCAGTACACTCAATTCTCGCCTTGCTACATGGGCCATTTTGCTAGTCCAATATGATATGGTGTATGTTCCACAAAAATCTGTCAAAGGTCAAGCACTGGCAGATTTCTTGGCGGCTCATCCCGTGCCAGAAACATCCAAGCTTTACGATAAAATTCCAGACGAGACATTGGAAGTCAATATGATCTCTGAAGAATTTCTAACCTGGCATCTATTCTTCGATGGTGCATCCAGAATCGGACCAAATGGTGCCATTGTAGCAGGAGTTGGAGTTGTTCTCGTTTCTCCAGACGGATCGACCATCCAAAGAGCTTACTCTCTAGATGAACCCTGCTCCAACAACGTAGCAGAGTACAATGCTCTACTCATCGGCCTTCAATTAGCCAAGCAATTGGATATCGAATATCTCGAAGTTTACGGCGACTCTAAGCTGGTTGTCAACCAGGTTAGAGGAACTTATGAAGTCCGCCATCAAGATCTGGTACCTTATCATGAAGCAGCTATCAACATGGCTACATCATTCAAAGCTTTCTTTATTGACTACGTCCGTCGAGCTTGCAATACCAAAGCAGATGCCTTAGCCAACCTTGCAGCTGTCCTAGCCATCCCTATCAAAAGACAACAGGTGGTGGTCATCTCTAATCGAGAATTATTCTGTATCGAAAATAATCGTAATGTTGAGTTCAGTAATCTTACTGAAGTCAATGTTATCAGTGAAGATTGGAGAACTCCTTTCATCGACTTTGTAGTTCATGGCATACTCCCTGAAGATCCTAAGGAGGCTACAAGTGTTCGACGACGATCTCTCCGATTCTACTACAATCAAACTACCAAGACTCTTTATCGGCGAACTTATGACGGTCTTCTTCTACGCTGTCTTGCTGGTGATGAAGCAAAACAAGTGTTGCGTGAAGCTCACGATGGTGTCTGTGGAGCACATCAACCCGGTCCTAAGCTACAGGATCGTATCCGACGAATGGGTTACTATTGGCCCTCTATGGTATCAGATGCCATTGAATATGCTAGAAAATGTCGTGCTTGTCAAATCCATGCGGATTTCATTCATCAACCATCGGAATTTCTTCATCCGATTGCCGCTTCCTGGCATTTCGAAGCTTGGGGTATGGACATCATCGGTCCTATCAATCCTCCTTCTTCTAGAGGACATCAGTTTATACTGGCAATAACTGACTACTTCTCCAAGTGGGCTGAAGCTATACCTTTGGCTGAAGTTAAAACCAGCAGCGTTATCAACTTCGTCAAACACCATGTCATCTACAGATTTGGTGTACCTCGAAGAATCATCCACGACAACGGACCACAATTCATCAGCCAAAAATTCACAAGATTCTGCGATGATCATCGGATTGACAATGTCGCTTCGACAGCTTACAATCCTGCTGCTAATGGATTAGCTGAAGCTTTCAACAAAACCATCATTAAGCTCCTCAAGAGGTTTGTATCTGCTAAAAAACAAAATTGGAGTGAAAGGCTTGGTGAATGTCTTTGGGCCTATCGAACTACGGTCCGCACAGGCTTTACACCTTTCTCTTTGGTGTACGGTTGTGAAACTGTTCTTCCTCTGGAACTTCAAATTTTTTCTTTAAGGATTGCCATTGCTAATGAACTCACTACAGAGAACAACGATCTTCTTCGACTTCAAGAATTAGAGGCACTTGACGAGAAGCGGCTAATGGCTCAATAGCACATTGAGTTATACCAAGCTCGCATCTCGAAGACCTTCAATCGCAAAGTTAAAGTCAGAGCCTTTCAACAAGGAGAACTTGTTCTAACGGTCAGACGTCCTATGATAATGACTCATATGAGCAAAGGCAAATTCGACGCAAAGTGGGAAGGGCCCTATGTTGTAAGCAAAGTCTTTTCAAATGGAGCCTATCAACTCTCAGAGCTCGATGGTCGAATTGCAATGATGCCTATCAATGGCAAATTCCTTAAAAAGTACTATGTATAAATGTAAATGCTTGTAAATCATCAGACAAGTTCAAGTTCATAAATAAATTCAAATTTTATTTCATCATGAATGATAGTACATGATATTAAGGGAGATCACTATCATCTTTCTCGACATTGGGACGCGGACCACTGCCGTCCTTCTCAAAGACACGGTCAGCAAAAGAGCCGAGAACCTCCTTGCTGGAACCCACGAGGAACTTGCAAGCAGCCATCCTCATGGCCTCTTCTTCTTCAGTCTTTCTTGGTTCAAGCAGGAAGTACAGAATATCTCGCGGTGGTTTGGGTACAGACGAACCTTCGCCTGCCTCTGCCTGCTTTAGCTGAACCAGTTCGGCCGGACGTTCTTCAACGCCCTCTTCAACCTTTGGAGCGAGTTCAGCCTTCTTAGATGCATCTCCAGACGACATTTTTATGTTGGAAAGGTGGAAGTGCTCCTTTCTGCCAGATTTCTGTTTTATTTATAGGCAGAGATTCTCCAAATAACGAAGCGACATATTCATCCGACGATTCATCCGTTCATACATTCATCAGACGGTTCATTCGTTCATTCACATTCATCCGACGGTTCGCTCGTTCATTCATTATCACCTGACGGTTCATCCGTTCATCATCACCTGACGGTTCATCCGTTCTCACCATCCGACAGTTCATCTGTTTATCCGACGGTTCCTTCGTTCATCAGACGGTTCATCCGTTCATTCAATTCATTTGACAGTCCATCCGTTCATCCCGACGATTCATTTCGTTCATTTATACCTTTTTGACGGTTCATTTTCGTTCATTATCCATATCAGCAACTTGTCATTTTCGATTAAGTTGTCAATTGAAATAATAATATTCGATTAATTATATTCTGCCACATCCATATTACCTCTGAGCAGATATAATGAATATAATTATTTTCCTACAAAATTCAGAAATATATCATGTCCTGTACCTCTGAATATATTTTCTATCTCTATTATTTATATCTGAACAAGATATGCAAGAAATAATAGACCCACAACAAAATGTCTTTTATTGATCAAAATTTGAGACATTACATGCATAGCATACAGAAAGGCAAAAAAGATGCAAAATGTTCTTTCTACTGAGATGGAGGTATTATCAGATTAGCAATCTGTTGTTTCAAAATCTGCAACCGTTCTTCACGAGATGCCATCACTTTCCTCCTGGACTCTTCCATCCCAGATTCTTCATTAAAAATGGGCATGGTCACCATTCGGCGAGTGATTTCAGTATTATGAGCTGCTACATACTCGTTTCTTTCCTGAGTTATAGCATCAATTTGTTGGATCGAAGTCTGATGCTCTGTAACTTCATTTTCTAGCTCCTCTTCGAGACGAGCAATTTCCATTCTCAGCTCAGCAATCCTTTTTTCTCTCCTCTCAGCAGTTGAGATCACCGATTCCAACTTGGAATTATATTCAGCAGATTTTGTAGTATATGCATCCAAGAGGTTCTGGAGATTCACTCTTTCGATTGCAGCTGCCTGAGCCATTTGTTCAAACTCTGCCTGCACTAAAGGTTCCACTGCCCCTTTGTTGAGATCTTTATAGTTCTTCATGGAGATTTCTAGCTCATTTAATATATGGTCAAGGAAAGTGGCCTGAGCCTCATTACCTTGCTCCCGGATGGCCTTCACCAAGAAAGAGGTTGGACCTCTAACCATGAAGAAATCAGCATCTTCTTTGTCCATCATTCTATTAATCAGAGGTCCCAACGACTCGAAGAAACATTTGGTGAATGATTGGATAACAAGCTGATTAGTCGCCAGAGCACCAGGAGTTACAGCTACTCCTGTTGATGATAAAGCTGCAGGACGCTGGATTTTTTTTATCTGAACAGTAGGTTCTTTGAATAAGGGAACCAAAGTTGAGCTGGTTGCTCCTCCTGGTTGTTCCTCTGCAAAATCAAATACTGTTACTTTACCTGTCATTGGCTATTGATAAGGAGAATCAAAAGTGAAAATAGTCTTACCATGAGTAGATTCAGTAATAAGCCTATCATCTGCAGGCACAGACTTTAGCTGAGCAGAAGTAGCTTCAGACGCTACGACCTGGCTACTTCCTGCTTCAGAGCCACAAGATAAATGGCGGCTGCTACTGGCAATTGTCGTTGCCAATACTATATCCATACATGTTGGAGGAGCAGAAGAAGATCCGGGTTCTGTATGAATAAAAGTAACGATGTTAGCTATCAAACTACTTATTAAAAGAAGATTGCTAATTTCATTACAATACCTTCGGGAGCAGCAACTGGAGTTTTCTCTACATCCACCTCTTCATCAGCAATCTTCTCGGGAGATCTCGACACCTCAACCTCCTTTTCAAAAATCAGAGTGTTTCGAGGGGATGTCTGGATCTCAACATTCTTCTCCTGATTTTGTGTCTCATCAGCAGCTTCTGATGAAGTGCTCTCCTCGTTCTCGCTGTCTTCGGGAACTTCTTCACTAGCAGCACCAGCGGTATGATCAGCTTCTTCCTGATAACCGAAGTCACAGCCATATAAAGCTTCGATCATCAAACGATCTTCTTCAGCAAGGGTTGCTCCAGGTGTAAGAGGAAGTTGAGTAGTCTCCGCAGCAGGTAAAGGAGATCGTACGGCATTATGCTCTTCCTCTACAATGTTATCTCTGGGCTCTTCAGCCTCATTTCTCTGGTCCAGCTCTTCCCTCTGCTCAATATCCTCCCTCTGTTCCGGACTAGGAGTCTTATGTCCAGTCTCAGAAATAGGAGTGGGAGAGGGCACGGTGAGTCCCGCTGTAGCGTCTATCATGATTGAAGATGAATCTTGTCTTCTACGGACCAATCTTTTCCTTCTATGCAGAGGTATCTCAGGACTCTCTGCATCTATTGTCTCGACTTGTTTCTGAACGGAAGTCGGTGTAGCGGCTTCATCTCGAGTGGACTCAGCCAATTGTCTGGATTGCGATCTGGTGGTAACCTTCTCTAAAGAATGTTCCAAGATAAATTTCTTCTTCATAGCATGAGAAGAAGGCTCTTCTCTCCTTCTCTTCTTCTCCTTAACTGGAGACTTAACAACCTTTAGAGAAATTCTTAAAGGCTGGTTAATTTCCTCAGGGAAATTGACTTCCCTGGAAGCTTCTAAGGGATCGTCCATTGGCTCATATTCTTCATCGTTATTTGGAGCCAATGTATCAGTTGCTTTTCTCTTCAGACGATTTGCTGTTGCAAAACTATCAACAAGGCTATAGTTTTCAGCAAATGTATTTACAGCTGTATAAAATTGAGAATAAGTATACAGCATTCTTGGACCAGTATCAGTTCTATTGGGCATCGAGAACATAGTCTTTGTGTCTCGAGCATTATAGTAAGCCCAGGCCCGGGCACCATCAATCAAATAACCTCTTTGTTGTAGGCACGTGATGGCGTTACCTACATAAAACTGGTCATACCCAAACTGACGAGCAAAGCGGCTCGGCAGATAAGGTTCAAGAAAGCATTCTTCTTCAAATCTATATACTAGATGGGATGACCTGATTGTCTTCAGCCATTCAAAAGATACTCGACCTATTGGTTGCCTCCCCAGGTCGATCAGATTCGCTGCCATGTGTTCATAACCAGTTGGAGGGGGAGTGCAAAGAAAATTCCATCCTTTGCCGAGGTTCAGAGTTCTTCTGCAGTCCCTCAAACTAGTATATATCCATCTGCTTTGTGAGAATCTGCGTAGAAAACTGCCACCAACTGCTCCCATGGCAGGGTTCATTAATGATGGATGATGCAAGAGCAACCATCCAAATAAGTATGTGTAAGGTAACTCTAGTCTGGGGAAGTTCACCTTATCACCCTTGCACTTGATCATAACATCAACATACAGGCGAAGACCCGCATTTATACTACAGGTCATCGCTGAAAGTAAGTCCATCCGGTAGCCGAAGACTAACCGGACAGCTGCAAAAAGAACACCGCGATGAAAGCGGTCTACTGCACTGGCTCCAGCCACAACGAATCGACGTAGCCAGTACGTCAAGAATCCTGCCAGCTGGGCTTGTTTGGACATGGACCTGTAGCCCATTCTTATGAAGCTCTCCACAAATTCTCCAACCTTAAGAGGAGGATATTGATGTTCATCCTCAACCCTGATATCCATTCTCTTGTTCTCCTCCATCAGTTTTATAACTTCACTGTTGCTGAGGGGATTGAAGAAATCAGGGTTACATGGGTCATGATCTTTTGTCTTTTTCTCAATAATGTGGTTAAGAAAAAGATAAGTCAACCATTTGGACGAATAGCACGTTCCAGAAGAGCCGCTTTGATAATACAACAAGCATATGTTATAATGGCACAAAAGCTCGTCGAAGACTTCTACCATCTTTGGATTCTCTCGACGAAGTCTATCTAATTCGTCATTAGTCGGGACGTACTCCTCGTAAGGCAACTCACCCATTGGTAAATATGAGATGTACTTCATCTCATGTAGAGCCAAGTCCATCTCTCCAAGGGGCGTCATAAATGTCCCTGTTCTGTAATTGTACCTCTCTGCTAGAGCCAAGAACAGATGAGGATTTGGAAAGAAGCCGTATATAGTAGCGTGTATCGCATTATACAGCTCAATTTCTTTGAGTTTATCTTCAAACTGGACCAGTATCCAGTTAGCTATACAGCTCCATCTTTTGATGTTTGGGTTTACCAGACCTGTCAACCGGATGTCTTGATCCGAATATTTACCCTCTGCTTTGGCATATTCATTGGCAAAAATCGGTGTCCTTACCGGTAATAGCAAAGACGAGTTCTCGGGGGGAATACAACCTGGTTTCAATCCCCTCAACAAAGTGCTGTGACGTTCGGAAGAACTGTAGAACATGTCCCGGTTGTTCGGGCCTTTCTTAACATAGATCCTTCCGGTCCGTGCCTGTTGCAAAGGAGTGATGTCCCATTCCATTCTCCTTGGATGGCTCGCATGAGCATACCTTGCCAGAGGAAGACATCTTGCTAAGTCTGGTAATTTGATCAATTTTTCCTTCCATTGAAAAGTTCTCGATTCAACTCTAGGTCGTGGTTGAGAACTTTTATCAATAGCATCTCCGAAGAGGAACATAGGCTTCCTATGGGTGACAGCGTCAGCAGATTGCAAAGGCTGTCCATTTATCAGACTTAGCAGAGTCTCGTTGTATTGAGCTATCAGAATGGCCTGACGAGATGATGGAAGTGCATACTGGGGAAATAGTACATGAGATAGATCTTCTTTGAAATCTGGCTCAGATAAAGTTCCCACAAAAGTTTCATATTCGGGATCTTCTCTGGTGTCAACTGCATCCAACAGAAGAAAGCAGAATTTAGTACCAGTCAAAGTCAAAAAATTCTGTCATCAGATTGCGCAACCATCAGACTGCGCAACCATCAGATTGTGCAACCGTCAGATTGCGCAACCATCAGATTGCACAACCATCAGATTGTGCAACCATCAGATTGCGCAACCATCAGATTGTGCAACCATCAGATTGTGCAACCATCAGATTGCGCTGATAAAGCTTGCACAAATCAGCCGATTGTGCTGACTTTTGCCAGCGCAATTCAACCGATTGTGCAAAAAGATATTCTTCATAAAAATGAAGAATAACTAGTTCGTGCAACCAAAACCCTAAAGAGGGTGGCACAGTATGATCACATCTCTAAAAAGAGATGGATTCTGAAGAACAGTGAAATCAAAAATCCTAAAGAGAGTTTTTGATTGGGTCATCTACCTTGCAACGCGGGATGCGCAGTCTTGTGGCGAGAAGGACGTCGTGCGACCCTAGCCGAAGGCTCGGCGGGGGCCTTGCCCTTGGCAATGGCGGAGGATCGCTTGGGAGCCATGGAGATTCGATGGAGAAGAAAGGAAGGAATAGCTCGAAACTTCTCTCTCAGATCACAAAAGCAAAGTAAAGAATGAAATGAATATCGAAAAGAACTATTTATAGTTTTTCAAAGAGTAACGGCTGCCTCAGATTGCGCCGAAAAAGTCGGTTCGACTCATCCGATTGCGCAGACAGCTCATGCGCAACTTGATTTTAAATTTTGAAATTCAAAGTATTTCGAAACTTTGAATGAATTCAACTTTCGAAAACTTTGAAGGGGGTCTTGTAGGTCCTAAAAAATCAAGTTGCACCTATCAAAAAAGTCAGAAAATCAAGAAATACAACTTTCAAATGAACTGCGCAGACATCAGATTGTGTATCATTCCGATTGCGCACACTGGACTGCACACACTTTCAACTGCGCTGGCTGACGTGGCAATGTCATCATTATCTGACAAAATCAAATCTTTCTAACAGCTGACAGCACGAAGAACGAGGAGACTGTTCGTTTATTGTGCCGCACAGCGCTCGAGGACAGCTGTACATGCAGCGCAATCCAATACCTGCGCAATCCAGTGTCTGCGCAATCCAGTGTTGCGCAATCCAAAGTCAGCGCAATTCATGTGGCGCACTTCATCCTGACAATTGATAAAAGTACACGTAGAACTCATGCCATCAATAGCTCATTACGTGGCAACCGTCTACACACGATCATGCACAATTCAGTCAAAAGTTGCCATATGTCCAAGACAGTTGGACCACGATCCAACAACTGCCTGCGCAGTTCACTGTTGCGTAATCCAATTGCTGCGCAATCCATCATACGCAGTCCAGAATAACTAAAAGTTAGTTATTTCCAGAACTCTATAAATAGAGTTTCAAGTCTTCATTCAAAAGGACCAGAGATAGAGAGATCAGACATTAAAGTTCAGAAATCAGAGAGTTCAGGAGTTCTTGCCAAAGTGCTGCTGCATTCTTCCGAGGCTTTTGCCTTCAATTCTCCAAGGCTTTTGCCTTCAAGTCAACTTCAGAGGCTATCGTCTTCAAAGTTCACATCGTCCAAGGGATAAAGCAATCGTCTTCTAGATTGGATTCCTAAAGTTGTACCTTTCCTAGAATTCTTGTAATCTTTACAAAGTTTGTATCAATAAAGTTCTACACTTTTGTTTTTGCAAACATATATCAACATACTCGGTCAAGAAGTCAATGATCTTTAAGTATGCATTCTTCAGATTCAGAGGTTGGGGGTACCCAGTATTTGGAGTCAGAAACTGATAGCGTTGATTCATATCTCTACACCAATTCCTCTATGTTCAAGAGAAGTTGAATCCTATGTTATCGAAGAAGAACATGAGACGTCTACTTCTCATACAGAACAGCGTCTTTCTGCGGTGGAACAATCGATAAAAGATATGCTTGCCATGATGCAAAATATACATCAGATAATAACGACTCAGCAAACAGTCCAACCGGCAGTGATAACACCAGTGCAAGTAGCTGCGCCAACTCAAGATAGTCAAAGGGTTGACATACCTTTGAATAATCTGAGTCAAGAGCCTGTTATTCAATCAAAACTCCGTATCTTTTGACTCTCTCATTCCAGAAGATGTATTACCTCCAGTGGGGGTTCCAGTGCATCCAACCACTATTCAATCAAATATACTTCCTCAAACTAGTGAAGCTATTCAAGTAATTCGGGAGTTAAAAGCGCAATTTGAAGTTCTTAAGTACAAAGATCAGCTCCAAAAATTGGGGATCAAGCAACCTTATCCTCCCCACTGGAATGATGTGCCCTTTTCTTCCAAATTCAAGCCACAATCTATGGTATTATTTGATGGAAATGCTTCTCCAAGTCAATATATCAATTATTTTGATATTATGACTGTTCATCTGTAGAAGAATGATGCTCTCCTCATCCGAGTTTTCATTGGGTGTTTGACGGGTACAGCATACGACTGGTATCGTAGTCTACCCGATAATTGCATATCGTCTTTTGACGAGTTCAAAGCGATGTTTCTATCTCGTTTCTACGAAGGAGGGATGGATATGAATATGTCCTCCTTGATAGAGATTAAACAAAAAAAGAGAGGATACTCGGACGTTTATTGAACGTTTCCGACAAGCTACTCTGAAAATGCCTCCTCGTATACCAGATTCAACATTAATTGATACATGCAAAATGAATCTGCGACCAACCATCGCTGTTTTTACAGGCTCTCAATTCACATATTGGGCCTCATTTATTATAGCGGTTGTTTCAGCTGAGACCAATGGTAGATTGGCTCGTGAGCATGGGATGATCTTCGCCTCGGAAGATAAAGGAAAGAAAATCTCTTCAAGTAACAATTCTGGTAATCGCAATGGAAAAGGAAAAGAAATCCTAGTGGTGAACCTTTCAAAATCCAAACCTACACCAAGTAATCCGGAGTATTCTAAGCCGAAAGAAGAGTACTCTTTCGACGACAGTGACATTCCAGGAATATTCCAATGTCTCGTAAAGAGTGGTAAACTCCATATTCCAGATCCAAAACGACCTAATGATGTGGACTTGACTGATAATCCTAAGTATTGTATCTACCATATGTACATAAATCATCCGACTAAGGCTTGCTATGTCTTGAAGAAAAAGATTCAAGAGTTGATAAATGCTAAAGCTATTGCTCTAACTAACGATGCGCATACAGTTACGACTAACATGATTTCTTTTCAGTTTGGAGATCTTCCTACACAGCAAGTTCCTGATGGGATTGTCCCGATTCCGAAGGCGACAATGAAGATTGTGAATCTTCCACCAGCCAGAGATCAAAGTAAAGGACTATTGCCTTTTACCTTGAAAAATGGTGAAATCATGTGGGTAAATCCTGACTTAGTACCTGAAATGGAGTATGAAAGTAAAATTTCGAAATCCAAGAAAGGTCAAAAAGTCAAAACCTGCAATATGATTTCTCATGTTGCTATCTCAAATCATGATGATTCTGATCATCTGTGGGATGACATCCCTTTGGAAGATAGGCTAAGGGGTTTGAACATATGCCCTCCAAGTTTGGCTCCTCCTACCAAACTAAAGCTTACTCATCAGCAATGGTTAGCAATAAATAGTGTCCCTTTGTATAGGGCACAACAAGTTCTTGCTGCCTATGAGAAAGCTCCGATTGGAATTTTACCTCCTGTACTGAAAGTTTCCACCCTTGCGATTGCAGGGGTCCCCGTTCCTTCTTTATCTACTGGAACGTCCTGCGAAAGTCCGCTACCCATTCGCATGTACAGTCAACAATCGGTCTATCTTATGAAAAAGATGGGCTATGACTTTCAAAAAGCGGAAGGCTTGAACGATGGTAAAGGTATGCGAGTTCCTTTGCAAATTCAAGGTCAAAAATCCTCTGTCGGATTGGGATTTGAGGTCCCTCATAAAAATTCCCGTAAGACGAAGACTAAGGAAAAAAAGACTAAATCCTGTAATATGGTATTTCATTCTCCTGAATCTGAAGAAGAGGATTTTGTTGGTACAAGATCTGGAAAAGACTACCATAAAGATTACGAGGGAACTTCTAAAGAGGTGGATGATGCCGCTGAAACTCTACCGACTCAGTCATCTTCTATTCCTGCTGAGACAAGACCTTCTAAACCCCCAGTGGTTGAAAAAGGGAAACCGAAGGCAGTACGTTTTGACGTCCCGCTGAAGTCTGGTTCAAATCAAGGGTTGATAAAACCCTATAAATTTGACATTCTAGCCCAATTAGCCAATACTCCGGCTAGGCTTTCCATCTTTGAGTTACTACGTCTTTCTAAAGAAAGTCGAGAAACTTTGAGTGAAGCTTTGCTACAGGCAGATTCATGCTTAGCCCAGCTCAAAAGTCCTGACAATACACCGATGTCATGTCCCCAATGCCACAGAGTGATGGAGTCAATCCCTAATATTACTTTCACTCAAGAAGATATGCTGTTGAAGCATAATCGACATGACAGGCCTCTGTATTACACATGGTATATTGACTCCACCGAGATTGACAGGGTTTACATCGATCCTGGGTCTTCCATCAGCATTATACTTCAGAGTATGTTACGACCATTGAGGATTCCTACTAGTGAGTTGACTTACATTAGTACGACAATTGTTGGTTTCAATTCTGGAAGAAGTAAACCATTGGAGAAAATTCGTCTGAAGATTCAAATAGGCGATCTTCGAACCATGGCAACTTTCTATGTTATCAACTCGGATGTATCTTATAATATCCTACTCGGAAGACCATGGATATATGAACATAATATTGTTCCTTCAACTCTCCACCAATGCTTCAATTATGTGAATTCTCAGGGGATCGTGAAGACTGAATTTGCAGATCTCAATCCTTTAAAAGGTGTTGAAGCCTATTTCTCTGATTCAATACTTTATACACAGGACCATGTGAAGAAAATATCCGATATGGCTGAAGATCGATCACCTTCACAAGACCAATCGATTTCAGACGACCAATCGCCTTCAGAAGATCAACTTTTGAAGATTAAGGTTAAAGGTCAGATTCAACCCCAACCTGTTGATGATGAACCTTTGACGATTAAAGTTAAAGGAAGAACTCAAGCTACGTCTGATGAATCTGTGAGAATTCCAGTCAAAAGCCAAGTTCAGCCTCTCATGATCAAGGTTAAAGGACGTACTTCTCGTCCAAATAATTCAGAACCACTAGTTATCAATCTCGGCAAGTCTACGCCTAAGACGGATGATGGTCCGTTAATGATTAATCCAAGGCGTAGTAACCAGTCTGTCAATGATGTAAATATTGATCAATGTGTATTTTTCCATTTTAATAAAGATTTCCTTTTGGAGTATATGACTGTCAAATATATTGAAAGAATGACTTTATCTGTTGATAATCAAAGTCATCAAATAAAACTGACATAAATACAGAGGAAACCTTATATATTAATCACAAAGAAAATTCTTTTCCTCCTCATGTCGATGTTGGGCCCTATGCTCAGATGTTCCTAACATCTACTCCTTATCTGCTACCTGTTGCCTCATTATCACAAGCTTGTGTAGCTTATAGACGTCATGAAGAATCTTATTTTGTGATCCCATCTACTAAGAAAAACAAGCATCAAATTGTGTTTGGTTTGGCTTGGAATATTCCTGTTATACAAACAGATAATCTCGAAGAGAAGGATAAAGGAAAAAACAGAATTGACAGATATAGTCAACAATCCCGTAAGATTATCCAAAATATAGGATATGATTTGAAAACCATGTCAGGTCTCAATAAGGGCAAAGATAAACGATTACCATTATGTGGTGATCCGTTTTATCAACGAACCCGTCATGGTTTGGGATACGATACATCCCACATGTTTAAGGAAGATATGGAAGAAAAGTTTTCTTCCAGTTCTTTACAATCCTCAGATTCTGAAGGAGTCCAGTATATTGAATCTGAGCACGTCTTTTCAGTTAATATGGTTCAAACCGAAGATGAGTCTGAATTATTTGAAAATGACCCTTGGGCACAACAAATGGATACTCAGTGGGAGCTTTGGTTTGAACAACGACAACCACCCACAGAAGATAAAATTATCCAGATTGATGTTGGAGACGAAACTACGTCAAAGCCAATTTTTATCAGCAAAAACCTTTCCGAAGATGAAAAAGAAAAGTTGATAAAGCTGATAAAAGAATATATTGATATCTTTGCATGGAGCTATAAGGATATGCCAGGTCTGGATCCTAAAATATCTACCCATAAACTCAATATTCTTCCTAATGCCAAACCTGTAAAACAACAATAACGGCGCTTTCGAACAGACATGATGGATGCAATTGAAACAGAAGTTAAGAAGCTGATCACATGTGGCTTTGTTCGTGAAGAATAATATCCAGATTGGGTTGCCAATATTGTTCCTGTCATGAAGAAGAATGAAAAAGTTCGAGTTTGCATAGATTTTCGAGATCTTAATGCAGCTTGTCCAAAAGACGAATTTCCACTTCCGATCACCGATGTCATGATAAACAATACATGTGGTTTTGAACGTATATCTTTCATGGACGGATTCTCAGGATACAATCAGATTAAGATGCATCCAGGAGATGAAAAGCACACCACTTTTCGTACACCCCTTGGAGTTTATTGCTACACGGTTATGCCTTTTGGTATAAAAAATGCTGGCGCTACATATCAACGGGCCATGAGCAATATCTTTCAAGAACATCTGCAAAAAATAGTTGAATGTTACGTGGATGATATCGCTGTCAAAAGTCGATTAAAAGATGATCACATTCAAGACTTAAAGGCAGTATTCGAGTTGATGCGTCAACATCAACTAAAGATGAACCCCATTAAGTCTTTCTTAGGGGTTTCTAGTAGCAAATTTTTGGGATTTGTCATTACTTCTCAAGGTATCCATGTTGATCCTGATAAAGTTAAAGCAATTCTTGAAATGCGTCCTCCACGCAATCTGAAAGAGCTCCGTGGCTTTCAGGATCGCATTGCGTATATCAGGAGATTTATATCAAATCTTTCTGGGAGATGTCAACCTTTCTTCCGTTTACTGAAGAAGGGCATGTCATTTGTTTGGGATAAAGCATGTCAAAAAGCATTTAATGACATGAAGCAATACCTTACAAATCTACCTGTTTTAGTTCCCCCAGTAGTGGTAAGACCATTTTTGCTGTATGTTCGAGCATTGGATCATTCTCTTGGTGCTCTTCTTGCACAGAAAAGTGATGAGGGTCATGAACAGGCAATTTATTATCTTAGCCGCATGATGGTTGGGGCTGAACACATGTATACTCCTGTAGAAAAAGAATGTCTAGCCTTGGTTTTTGCCATTCAAAAGACACGACATTATGTGTCGGGACAGACTATTCATGTCATCTCCAGAATAAATCCTATTCGGATATTGATGAAGAAGCTGAGTATTCTTAACTCCCGGTTAGCTACCTGGGCAATGTTGTTTACTCCCTATGATATGGTCTACATACCTCAAAAATCAGTGAAGGGTCAAGCGTTAGCCGACTTCTTAGCAGCTCATCCAATACCTGAAACTTCTAAGTTATATGACGACATTCCAGATGAAGTTATAGATTGCAACATGACTTTGAGGGATGATATTTGGCAACTATACTTTGATGGAGCATCACGAGTTGGACCTAAAGGCAATATTGTCTCCGGAGTAGGCATTGTCTTGGTCTCTCCTGACAAAATGGTTATATACCGTGCTTATTCCCTCAATGAACCATGTTCCAATAATGTGGCAGAGTATAATGCTCTGCTAATTGGTCTTCAAGTAGCAAAACAATTAGACATTGAGTTCTTGGAAGCCTATGGAGACTCTCAACTGATCGTCAATCAGGTCAGAGGGACATATGAAGTCAGAAATCCTGACCTCATTCCCTATCATCAAGTGGTAATCGAATTGGTTCTTTCATTCAAAGGGTTCTTCATTGAATTCGTACCGCGTTCTCAAAAATTGGAAGCTGACGCTCTTGCTAGTTTAGCTGCAGACTTAGCAGTTCCAATTAGGGGTGAGCATTATTCAATTTTGAACCGAAAACCGAACCGAACCGAACCGAACCGAACCGAACCGAATAAGAGATTCGGTTCGGTTTTAAAAAAATCGGTTCGGTTTTGATTTTGGAAATACTAAATTTTCATATTCGGTTTCGGTTTTGGGTTTCGGTTTCGGTCCAAAACCGAAAACCGAATAAGAAAATTTAGTTTATATATATATATATATATATATATATATATATATATATATATATATATATATATATATATATATATATAGGTATATACTATAGGTATATAATAAATATATCTAGGTATATTTAGTTATTATATATATTAACAAAAAAAACATAAATAAACCCAAAAACAGAATAAACCGAAAATCGAACAGATTTAATTCGGTTCGGTTCGGTTATTAACCAATTCGGTTCGGTTTCGGTTTTGCTTATTCGGTTTCGGTCCAATTCGGTTTTCGATTATTCGGTTCGGTTGGAACCGAATAAAACTAATACTCATCCCTAGTTCCAATCAGAAGACAAAATACCATCACTTTGTTGGATCGAGACTTATTCTGTGTTAAGAATAATTTGCACATTGAACACAGTTATGCTACCGAATCAAATTTGCAGCAAAAGGATTGGAGAAGTCCATTTATTTATTATGCGGTCTATGGGATTTTACCTGAAGATCCAAAGAAAACTGCATCAATCAAAAGACGATCATTTCGATTTTACTATGATTCTTCTATGCACATGTTGTATCGTCATTCTTATGACAGGCTTTTACTGCGTTGTCTCTCGGAAAGCGAAGCTAAACAAACACTTCGTGAAGCTCATGATGGAGTTTGTGGTGCACATCAACCAGGTCCAAAATTACAGGACCGTATTCGAAGAATGGGTTATTATGGGCCTTCTATGATAGCAGACGCTATGGATTACGTCAGACGGTGTAAAGCATGCCAGATTTATGCTAATTTTATTCACCAACCTGCTGAATTTCTACATCCTACGGCAGCTTTCTGGCCTTTCGAAGCTTGGGGTATGGATATTATTGGTCCGATTAATCCCCCTTCTGTCAAAGGGCATCGGTTTATCCTTGCTATAACTGATTATTTTTCTAAATGGGCAGAAGCAGTTCCTCTTATTGAAGTAAAAACGTCTAATGTGGTTAACTTCATCAAACATCAGATCATTTATCGTTTCGGGATTCCCCGAAAGATAATCCATGATAATGGACCACAATTTGCCAGTCAGGTGTTTTATCGATTTTGTGACAAGAATTCTACAGCTTACAATCCAGCTGCTAATGGTTTAGCAGAAGCTTTCAACAAAACAATGATTAAACTTCTCAAAAAAATTGTTTCTTCTAATAAACGTGATTGAAACGAGAAACTTGGAGAATGTTTATGGGCTTATCGAACAACAGTCAGAACTCCAACTGGTTTTACACCATTTTCATTGGTTTACGGATGTGAAGCTTTTCTTCCACTGAAAATCCAAATACCATCTCTTAGGCCATTGCTAATGAGCTAACTACGGAGAATAATGACCGCTTAAGACTCCAGGAACTTGAAGGTTTAGATGAGAAGCGTCTTCAAGCACAACAACACATTGAGCTGTATCAGGCCCGCATATCTCGAACTTTCAATCGCAAAGTTAAAGAAAGGATATTTAAAGTAGGAGAGCTAGTTCTAGCTGTCCGAAGACCTATGGTTATGACTCATAAGAGTAAAGACAAGTTCCAAGCTAAATGGGAAGGTCCTTATGTAGTCGAAACCGTATTCTCTAATGGTGCTTATAGGTTATCTAAACCTAATGGAGATTTGCTCATGATGCCGATCAACGATAAATTCTTGAAGAAATATTACGTTTGAATTTCCTCTTCATTCCCCAGCTGCCAAGGTTTGGTTAAGCTGATTATTTATTTTCCCAAAAGAGAATTTTGATTTTCTGTCTTTCCAGCTGATTTCAAAAAGAAAAAAGATTTGTTATCTATCATGTCCATATTACCTCTGAATAGATATTAATCTACTTCTTTTTATTATTATCTATCATGTCCACGTTACCTCTGAATATATATTAATCTACTTCTTTTCATTATTATCTATCATGTCCATATTACCTCTGAATAGATATTAATCTATTTCTTTGAGTCATTATAATCTATCATGTTCATATTACCTTTGATAGTATTGTACACTCTAAAAAGAAAAAAAAGATTTATTATCTATCATGTCCACGTTACCTCTGGATATATATAATCTACATTATTAATTTTTGAAAACTTATCATGTCCATATTACCTCTGATAATTGTTTTCTATCTCATACCTTGTAGGGCCTAAAAATCAAGTTGCGCCATGAATCTACTAACCAGTGATCAAGTTGCGCCCCAAAAATTAGGTTGCGCCACTGATATGAAGCCCAGAGAATGAACTGCGCCGCTGAACAGGTTGCACCATATATCAGGCTGCGCCCAGTCCTATTGCGCCAAAATCTACGTAGCGTCTGACATTTAACAGCCATTATTATTTGACAACACTGACAACTGACACCACAGTGAACAAGGAAAATCTCTTCGAATCCCGTGAATTGTGCTGCTCGAGGGGAGTTGGTTGACAGCTGTCCTGTACACTTTGTAAGTTGTGCCTAGGCGCAATCCAGACAAAATCTTTAGTTGCGCCTAGGCGCAATCTGAATGACTTCTGCTCAAAAGCTGCCACGTGTCTAGGCGCGGCTCAATCAGGCACAGTTTTACTCATTGACTTAAGTTCGCGCAACCTGATAAAGTTGAGACAATTTTTATTTCTAAAGCAGGATGACGTGGCACACATGCCACTAATCTCTCAAGACGTGTCTACTATCCTGTACACGACCACGCGCATCTCAATCACATGATGCCACGCGTCTAAATACAGTTAGTACACGACTTATAATCGAATAAAAGTTGGCGCAACAGGAGGTTGGCGCAACCCAGTATGGCGTAATCCAGCTTCGCGTACATCAGAATAACTGCTAAAATAGTTATTTTCTGAACTATATAAATAGAATTTTCAATCATTGTGAAATGATCAGATACATACGCACAGAGATCAAGAACTCTTGCAAAATTGCTGCTACATTCTCCAGAGGCTATAGTCTTCAAGTTCACATAGTCCAAGGGATAAAGTGATCGTCTTCTGATCAGATTCCTACAGTTGTACTTTTCCAGAATTCATTGTACCTTGTACTATTCTTTTACAAGTTTGGAATAAATACTTTTTGTTTTTACAAACAAAATGACGACTCTGCTGGGGACGACTTTCTCCTCCGACGAGAAGGTGACAACTCAATGTGACACTGCGATGATCGACAAGACGCAGAAGACTCTGGTTGTTCAAGTCAACCAGACAGCCTACGAGAATATGATTAACGCCAAGAGCAAAAAGCGCATTATGGCTATCGCCAAGAACAGGACTGTGTGGACTCCTAAATCTCTCGCAGTCGGTGTTGCCCAGGCGCAACTTGAGTGCTCAGTGGCCAAGGCACAATCCGCCTCAGTGGCTCCGGCACAGCCTGCTTCTGCTGCTAGGCCACAATCCACTCTTCCTGCTACCTGCGTGCAGTCTACTACCCATGTTGCTGCCAAGGCGCCACCAGTAGCCTATATTACTAGGGTGCAACCAGTAGCCCGTAGGACTATGGCGCAACCCAAGCAATCAGTAACTCAGGTGCAGTCTGCTGCTTTGGCGCAACCCAAGGGAACTAGTCTTTTGGCTATTCCCTCTTCTAATTCTCAAGTTCTGAACTTGGAGAATCAATGTTCTAGTGCCAATACTAGACAGAACAAAGGGAAGAGTCCTTTGACACTTCCTCAATTGGCACAATCCGTGCCTAAAATGGTCTCACAACAGAACAAAGTGGAACGCTTCTTAACTAACCCTCTACAAAATAAATGAAAGTACCCTTTGGTATTTTCTCAAACTTCTCTTGTTTATGACTCAGAGGAAGACACATCAGATTCTATTTCTTTAAACAAAGGTCTTCGGATCTCTGATATCGGAAAGAATATTGATCAAAGAGGTATCTTACCTACCCCTATGGGGTCTGGTCAAGACCTTCCCACATTGCAAATTTCAAGATCTAAGCAAGAAAAATTGAGCGTATCACAAACAGAGACACCTGGAGCAGAATTTTCTGATTTACGCACTTATCTCAATAGGCGTCAACCAGTATCAACTTTGATGAAACGTAAGAACCCTATGCCAAAGGCCAATCTATACCAGAAGCCAAAGTTTGAAAAGAAGGACCCAACCACTTATGCTAATGAGTTGAGTACATCTTTGTACACTCAGGGAACAAAACATCTGAAGAATAGGAGACATGTTCCTAACATCATTAAGGAATATGTTCCTCCAACCTTTTTTCGTCCTGTAGTTGTAATTAATCTCCGGCAACGTCTTACACAAAGACGGAAGATTACAAGGATGTCTTCCTCACCCCCAAATCACGCTTCAGATCGCCATTGCCTTCATGAAGTCATCATCAACGATTGTTGCCAATCGGCTCGGCGATCTGTCTTCGATCGTCTGAACTATGCTCCAACTCCTGAACATATAATAGAAGATGAAGAAGAGCTATTATATGCTTTTGTCAACATAACTTTTCAAGGCACTGGGGGTGGGAAACTTCCAAGACGTAATGCATCCCGTAATCCCAGTCAGCAATACTTAGATCAGATTCATGCATCTAGTGAAGGTGTCTTTCAATACACTAGATCTAGAAATCGACATTTGAACCAAGGTGTCTTTAATCAAGAAGATCTCCCCATCACTCATGTAGGAGAGGACTCTTTTTCAGAGTTTGATGCAGATAGTGAAAGTTCTGAATAAACTATCTCATCAATAGAAGCAAGAGAAGTGGCGGCATATACCATTACGGAAGATCAAGATGCCTCTACTTCAACTAGTCAAGAGCAACGAATTATTGCACTAGAGGACAAATTGAAGACCATGGCAGAAATGGTTGCTAGCATGCACACTATAATCGTGGCTCAACATATAGTGCCACCGATTGTAAACCCTGCTATAAATCCTGAGCTTATAGCATCTTCTGTACCTGTTAGTCTGGAGGTACCACCTCTTCAAGTTGCCTCTGTGCCAATTCAAGCTGATCCCGGTCAGTCTGGTGCTGGGGGTGGTAATTACCACGCTGTTCCTCCTCCTAATACTTCTAACCAACCCATCAATTCCCAAACATCAGGGGATGCTAATGAAGCTGTGAAACTATTACGCACTCAGTTTGAGGCCTTCGAGCAGAAGGATGGCCTACAAAGACTGGGCATAAAGCAACCGTATCCTACAGAATGGAAGGAAGTTCTATTCCCTCCTAAATACAAGCTTCCCACCATTATGTTGTTTGATGGCAGTACCTCTCCAAGTCAGTACATCAATCATTTTGAGGTGATGACTGATCAATTACAGCCAAATGATGCTCTTCTTACCAGAGTGTTCGTCGGTTGTTTAGCCGGTACAGCATATGACTGGTATCACAGCTTGCCTGATGGCTGTATAACTTCTTTTGCTGGTTTCAAGCAAATGTTCTTGTAATGGTTTTATGAGAGAGTCAACGATATGATAATGTCTGCCCTCATTAAGATTAAATAGAGGCACAATGAATCCACGAAAAGTTTTATTGAAAGATTCTGCCGAGAGGCACTCAAAATGCCTCTAGGAACTCCATCTGCTGTAACAATAGACACTTGCAAATCAAACTTATTGCCTATTATCAGCATGTGGATAGTGTCTACACAATTCCAAGATTGGCCTTCTTTCATTGTAAATGCAAAGGCGGCAGAGGTTAGTGCCGAAAAGTTTAAACAGTTAGGAGTTCAGATGACTCATCCTAACCAAGACGAACATTCTACACCCGGGGGTAATAATCGCCAGAATAACCACAAGAGTAAAGAAATACTGGCCATCAATCTCAAGGACAAAGAGTCTTTGGCTGTTAACGTCGCTCAGACAGCGCCCACTCCATCAGCATCACCACAGAAGACAACTCGTCCAAAGGAAGAGTATTCTTTCGATGAAGGTGATACTTTGAGCATCTTCGATTGCTTGATCAAAAGCAATAAACTTCAACTTCCAGAGGCAAAACAACCAGAAGAAGTGGGTAAATCGATCATCCTAAATATTGTGTTTATCACAGATTTATAGGGCATCCCATCAGAGAATGTTATGTGCTCAAGGGCAAAATCCAGTAGTTGGTCAATTATGGAGCAATTACTTTTAAGTAGGACGAGAAAACGATGATCGCTAATGTGGTTTCTCTACAATTTGGTAATTTTCCACCACAACTTGTATAAGATGGTGTTGTCCCCATTCCAAGGACTACTCTTGACATCGTGAATCTCCCACCTCCTCAAAATGAAGGTCTTGTTCCACTATCGACTGACAGAGGAGAGATCATGTAGATTCATCAGTAGAGTTTGAAACGCCTTCCTCTTCTAAGCAAAAGAAGCACACCAAATCTAAGAACTGCAACATGGTATCCTTTGAACCAGTAGTAGAAGAAAAAATTCTAATGGGCACTAGATCTGGAAAACCCTATCTTCGAGAAAATCCCAAAAATTAAGAGAATCATGCTCCATCTCCTGATGCTCTTCCTACATCATCTTCTCCTACTGAGAATATACCATCTACATCTCTGCTTGTGGTTGAACCATCTCCTCCTAAACCAACATCAGCAGATAAGGGGAAGCAACCTGTTCATTTTGACAAAGTACTGAAAAAGTCCTCATCTCTTGGACTTGAAAAGCCTTACAATTTTGACATATTGGATCAATTGGCCAATACTCCAGCAAGATTGTCAATCTTTGAACTCTTAGTCTCTCAAAAGAGACTCGAGAGACGTTAAGTGAAGCTTTGATACAGGCTGACGCTTATCTTACTCTTCTCAAGAAGCCTGAAAAGGAGCCAGTCAGTTGTGAACATTGTCATAGTGTATTTGAACTAATGTCCAATATTACTTTTACACAAGATGACATGTTATTAGAAGATAATCGTCATGATCATCCTCTCTATTTTGCGAGGTATGTAGATACTATGAAAGTCGATCGCATTCTGATTGACCCCGGGTCTGCACTTAGTATCATGCCGAAGTCTTTACTGGATGCTTTGAAAATCCCAGTGCATAACCTCTCTACAACTATCACTACCATCTTAGGATTCAATCAAGCAAGAAGTGAACCTTTAGGGAAGATACGCCTAAAACTTCCAATTGGCAATCTTCGTACAAAGGTAACTTTCTATGTTATCGACAATCATGGCTCATACAACGCTTTGTTGGAAAGGCCATTCCTCCATGAACACAATATTGTACCTTCTACTCTCCACCAATGTTTTAAATATGTAGATAGTAATGGAGAAGTCCAAAAAGAGGTTGCAGATCTGAATCCTTTCAAAGGGGTTGAAGCATACTGCAACGATTCTCGCATGTACAAGGAAGAATTCATGAAGGTGGTACTAGCAATGAACACGGATGAAGAACAAAAAAATGTGCCGAATGATACGCTAGTGATCCCGGTCAAAGGACGTACCTCTTGTCCTCAGTCTTCCAAACCACTGACTATCTATCTTCCTTCCCATGAGAAGCAGCCCAAGGGTAATAGTCGGGAACAAAGGGAGCTCACCTCTTCTGAGCCGCTTGTAATCGATCTTCGTCGCAAGAAGCCTCCTCCACCTTCTCGTTCTTCTTCTCCTCCTCTTGTCATTAATCTGACGCCTGCTAAGGCTAAAGTTCCTGTTGTAAATAATGGTGTAAAAATCAATAAAGCATCTCCTTTGCAGTATACTGATGTCTCTTACTATACTCAGTGTTATTTGGACATGCTAGATAGCTTTAAACCACTTACAATAGAAGTTGTATCATCTCTTCGAAATACGGTATCACTGGATTCAATACAAGAGTCGTACTTCTTAGTACCGTCTCGAAAGAAAGATGAAAAGCCTATGTTCTTCAACAAAAGAGAGGAGCCAAAAATCATGCTTTATAACGATAATAGAGATGATTCCGGAAGGCTACAATTACGCTGCTATAGTCCTCAATCCAAAGCAATCATCTGCAAAATGGGCTAGGATTTCAAAACTGGCCTCAACAACGGTAAATGGAGGCGAACTCCTCTTCGTATTGCTGTTCCAAAAGGAAAATCACAACAATTCCACAGTAAAACGAAACGGGGACTAGGTTATGCTTCACTACTCCTAAGTCCAGAACCTTCTGAATCTGATGAAGAAGAACGATCAAACTCTTCTGATTCTATTTTATGGGATTCTGACAGCAGCATTGGTCATGTTCATAGGGTGATAATATCTTCTAACATGGTGCCTGCCAAATTTTCGGAAGATGATATTGAAGAAGCTCCTGAAATGGACCCTTGGGCACAAAAGATAGACAATCAGTAGGAACTTCGTTTTGAACAACGAGAGCCACCTACTGAGGATCAACTAGTCCAGATCGATATTGGAGAGGAGGGAGTATCACGACCAATCTTCATTAGCAAAAATCTTCCAGAGGATGATAAACAAGAATTGATTCACCATATTCGTGAATATATTGATGTCTTCGCCTGGAGTTATGAAGATATACCGGGATTAGATCCTCAAATTGCAACTCATAAGCTTAATATCTTGCCGAATGCCAAGCCGGTCAAACAACAACAACGGCGATTCAAGCCTGAAATGATGGATGCAATTGATGATGAAGTCAAAAAGCTTATAGCTTGCAGTTTTATCAGAGAAGAACAGCATCCTGACTGGGTAGCCAACGTCGTCCCAGTCCTGAAGAAGACCGAAAAGGTTCGAGTTTGCATAGACTTTCGGGATCTTAATGATGCTTGTCCTAAAGACGAATTCCCTCTCCCAATTACTGATGTCATGATCGACAATACATGTAGATTCGAACGAATTTCTTTCATAGACGGGTTTTCTGGATATAATCAAATTCGGATGAATCCTGAAGATGAGAAACATACTTCATTTCGTACTCCTCGTGGAGTGTACTGTTATACAGTGATGCCATTTGGTCTTAAGAACGCAGGTACAACTTACCAGCGGGCTATGAGCACTATCTTTCGGGATCATCTACGAAAGACTGTCGAATGATATGTTGACGATATTGCTGTCAAAAGTCGTCTCAAGGAAGATCACATTCAAGATTTAAGAACTATCTTCAATCTAATACGCCAACATCAACTCAAAATGAACCCCACCAAGTCTTTCTTGGGTGTCTCTAGTGGTAAGTTTCTCAGCTTCGTTATTACCTCTAAGGGTATACACGTTGATCCCGAGAAGATCAAAGCCATTCAAGAGATGCGTCCTCCACGCAACCTAAAGGAGCTACGAGGATTCCAAGGTCGACCTGCGTACATCAGGCGGTTTATTTCGAATTTATCTGGATGTTGCAGACCATTTACTCAGTTAATGAAGAAAGGTGTATCTTTCGTTTGGACAGAAGAATGTCAACGAGCATTTGACGACATAAAGCGGTATTTAATGAGTCCACCGGTTCTTGTACCACCGTTCTCAGGAATACCTTTCTTAATGTATGTCTGGGCAATGGATCATTCGTTGGAAGCTTTGCTAGCTCAGAAGAACAAAGAAGGTCATGAGCAAGCCATCTACTATCTTAGCCGAACGATGATTGGAGCTGAACATCGTTATAGTCCGGTAGAAAAGAAATGTTTAGCCTTAATGTTTGCTGTTCAGAAGACAAGACATTACATCATAGTCCAAACTATATATTCATGTCATATCCCGAGTCAATCCTCTTCGAGTCTTGATAAAGAAGCTAAGTACACTCAATTCTAGGCTTGCCATATGGGCCATATTACTAGCACAATATGATATAGTTTATGTTCCTCAAAAGTCTGTAAAGGGCCAAACACTTGCTGACTTTTTAGCATCTCATCCTGTCCCTGAGACATCTAAACTCTATGATGAAATTTCTGATGAAACATTGGAATCAAATATGATCTCAGAAGAATTTCCTACCTGGAGGTTGTTCTTTGATGGAGCTTCTAGAATTGGACCTGGAGGTACCCTTGTGGCTGGAGTGGAAATTGTTCTCATTTCACCCGATGGATTAGCTATTCAAAGGGCTTATTCTTTAGACAAGTCATGCTCTAACAATGTCGCAGAATACAATGCCTTGCTTATCGGACTCCAATTAGCCAAACGACTGGATATCGAATATCTCGAAGTCTATGGCGACTCTAAGCTGATTGTTAATCATGTTAGAGGCATATATGAAGTCCGACATCAAGATCTGGTACCATACCATGAAGCAGCAATCAGAATAGCTTCTTCGTTCAAAGGTTTCTTCATTGAACATGTATGTCGCGCATGCAATACAGAAGCTGATGCCTTAGCTAATCTAGTTGCAGTATTGGCAGTTCCAGTTAAAAGACAACAAATGGTTGTTATCTCTAATAGAGAACTATTTTGTGTCGAAAATAACCACAATATTGAATTCAGCAATCTAACTGAAGTCAACGTCACTTGCGAGGACTGGAGAGCACCTTTTATTGATTTTACAGTACATGACATCTTGCCAGAAGATCCTAAGGAAGCTATAAGTATCCGTCGCCGATCGCTTCGATTCTACTATAATCATACTACTAAAACTCTCTATCGAAGAACTTTTGATGGGTAACTCTTGAGATGTCTCGCTGGTGATGAAGCAAAGCAAATATTATGCGAAGCGCATGATGGTATTTGTGGAGCACATCAGCCTAGTCCTAAGCTACAGAATCGTATTCGACGTATGGGCTACTACTGGCCCTCTATGGTATCAGATGCTATTGACTATGCAAGGAAGTGTCGTACATGTTAAATTCGTACAGATTTCATCCATCAACCGTCGGAATTTCTTCATCCGACTGCTGCCTCATGGCCTTTCAAAGCTTGGGGCATAGATATAATTGGCCCTATCAATCCTCGTTTATCTAAAGGACATCGGTTCATTTTGACTATAACCGATTATTTTTCTAAGTGGGCAGAAGCCATACCTTTGGCTGAAGTTAAAACGAGTAGTGTCATCAACTTAATCAAATATCATGTGATATACAGATTTAGTGTCCCTCGACGAATCATCCATGATAATGGGCCACAATTTATCAGCCAGAAGTTTAATAGATTCTGTGATGACAACAAAATTAATAATGTTGCCTCTACGACCTATAATCCTGCGGCTAACGGGTTGGCTGAGGCATTCAACAAGACCATTATCAAACTCCTCAAAAAGTTTGTCTCTATCAACAAACGTAATTGGAGTGATAAACTTGGAGAATGTCTATGGGCATATCGTACTACTGTCCGTAATCCCACAGACTGCACACCTTTTTCTCTAGTATATGGATGTAAAGCTGTTCTGCCTCTGAAAATTCAGATTCCATCATTGAGGATTGACATTGCTAATGAGCTTACTACAGAAAATAATGATCGTCTTCGGCTTCAAGAATTGGAGGCACTCGACGAGAAAAGGCTATTAGCTCAACAGCACATCGAACTTTATCAAGCCCAGATTTCAAAAGCTTTCAGTCGTAAAGTCAGAGTGCGAACATTTCAGGAAGGCGAGTTAGTTCTTACAGTCAGACGTCCTATAACTATGACACATATGAGAAAAGACAAGTTCAAGGCAAAATAGGAAGGGCCGTATGTGGTAAACAAAGTTTTCTCAAATGGAGCCTATCAATTAACAGATATGGACGACAGAGTTGCTATGATGCCTATCAATGGCAAGTTTCTCAAGAAATATTATGTATAAAGGCAAAATATACTTTATTTTCAGAGACATGATGTAAATAAAAGTTTACTTTTTATTCAAAAGCAGAATAGAGTTACATAATATTAAGGACGGGGAGGAGGCCCTGATCCTTCAAGATTAAATATATAGTTTGCCAACAGTTCAAACATCTCATTGTCTGAACTTACAAGAAATTTGCAGGCAGCCATCCTCAGTGCCTCTTCTTCGGCAGTCTTTCCAGGATCCACTAGCTTGGAAATTAAGTCCTCTCTTGGTGCAGGAACAGTTGAACCTTCACCCCTTTCTTTCTGAGGAGGCACTGGAGGCTCAGCATGAGGCGTCTCAGTCTCTCCTTCAGTCTTCGGAGTGAGCAAATCTTTGGAAGATATTTTGTATAGAAAAGAAAGAAAGTGACGATATCTACAAAAGTTTTGTTCTATTTATAGACAAAACAATTAGACAGTCAACATCGAGAACTGATGCGACTTTTTGAAAGAAATCCAACTGTTCGTTCATTTATAACCGTTCGTTCATAACTGTCCATTCAGTTTCCTTTCTTAAAAAACCGACATGATGGTTCATTCATTTATTCTCTTCCTCGAAAGTTGCAGTAATTGTTCATTTATTCAGTGTCCTTTCTCGAAAATCGAAGTGACTGTTTACTTTTTATAACGAGAGTTCACATTCTCCCTGCTTTTGAATCCGATTTATTTACACCAACAACTTCTTCTCTCCACATTTTTTCTTAATTCTATTTTCATTATCACCACATCAAAATCAGATCATAAAAGAGGAAAAAAATCATTCATTATTTTCTTCTTTAAAAACATAGATACATCTTAATGGAAATCTATTACATCTCGGATTTTTGTTCTAAATATAACATGAAGGTCTATTACATCTTTGGATCTTCTTATTTGTTGATGCCAGTTCCTTGTCGTCTCGACCTGAAGCAACGAGCCAGACAATGGAATCAACTCTGGTCTTCTCTCTCAGAAATACGAGAGGAGAACCACAGAGTACAGCAGCCCAAAGATGAGCTGTTGTCAATACAACTGGTGGAGAGAAGACGACCCGCCAGGGGAAATAGGAACGAGATCACCCTTGTGATACAATTCCTAATTCTGTTTCTCCACCATCCAACTCTCATGTGTATAGGCTCTTCCTACCATCTGAGGAAGACCCTTCTTGAACATGAAGAGTCCTGAGCTGTCTGATTTGAGTGTCAAAATCACATGAGCTGTCTGATATGGGTGTCAGAAGAATGTTCTCCATAGCATCCAGATCACCGATGCCAGTTTGGAAGAAGCTTGCCAACCAAACTTCTGCAAATATGAACAAAGAAAGAAAAGTCAGATATATCAAAACTGTGCACGCATCAACAGTGTGCGTCGACTAATAGGCGCATATCAGCAATGTGCGCTAATTCTCAGAAGCTCAGACGCATCAACAGTGTGCGCCGACTAATAGGCGCATATCAGTAATGTGCGCCAATTCTCAGAAGCTCAGACGCATCAACAGTGTGCGCCTATTCTCAGAAACACAGGCGCATCTCAATAGTATGCGCTGATAAACAGGCGCGTGTCAAAATAGCATACTGATCAACAGGCACATGTCACCGGTGCGCACCTTTGATTAAAGCTAAGCACTGGACCATAGTGCGCGTCTATTTATCAGAAATAGTTAGCGGATATCAATAAAGTCTACAACATACAGATCCGTATTTATCTTCAAAAGTGGCACAAAAGAGAAAAATATTCATACTATTGATCCTTTGTTGAGACTTACCAATTTCTGAAGGCACAATAACATCAGGACGAAGTGGCGCAAGTGAACTTACAAATAGTAAAACCTTGTATGAAATCATTTGTTTTAAGAAAGTATGAATGGCTCTTTCATTTCTGAATGTCCTTTTAAAGGGGTTAAAGATGAAACAGACGCGTCATTCTAGGAGCCTATTTTTGGAAAAGAACTAAACAATAGGTGATGGGAGCCATGTGATGATTGCCATGTGTCCCTCAACAAAACAGTAAGCATTTGAATCAGCTGAAGGAACACATCTATGTGCACTATTTGAAATCACAGCCACACAATGTATCAAAATTTTTAGATTTCATAAAAGTTGGGTGGACCCCTACAGACAAGGACACAAAGAAAAAAAAGAGAATAAAAGTTGTTATACAAAAACATTATTCCTTTTTATTGTCTTCATCGGCCTGACTAAGAGCGGCGTCCAGTTTTTGCATGTTGCAGATTCCCGAGCGACGCATTAGATTGAGGAATCCCTCCGAATCGCCGCGCTCTTCAAAGGATGGCCCACCACTCAAGCGATTAAAAAAAGTTGAGGTTAACCAAAAGTAGTCTAGAAAGTTCGTTGCCCTCAGTGCCGGGTCAGCCTCCAGCAAATAAGTCGAAGGCATGACGTCGGGTTTCGCTTCAGGAGACTTGATGTTGGTGACAGCATTGGCCTCTGTTTCCTTCTTAGACGCCATCGAAATTACAAAAGGGAAGAATAAAGTATAAAAATCTGCCCCTACATATATATCACTAAATTGACTCTTTATATTCCTCATGGAAAACTGAAAAAATCATCAATGAAACTCGGGAAGACGAAGAGGAGATTGAGTATTTTTGAGAAAGAAATTTAATTGAGATGACTGCGGTTGACTGGCGCAACTTGACTCAGTCAAAACTTTTATAAATTTAAAGTATTTCAAAACTTTGAAATGGTTTTTAAGTTTTGAAAACTTTGAAGGGGGTCTTGTAGGGCCTAAAAATCAAGTTGCGCCATTAATCTACTAACCAGTGATCAAGTTGCGTCCCAAAAATTAGGTTACGCCACTGATATGAAGCCCAGAGAATGAACTGCACCGTTGAACAGGTTGCGCCATATATCAGACTGCGCCCAGTCCTATTGTGCCAAAATCTATATGGCGTCTGACATTTAATAGCCATCATTACCTGACAACACTGACAACTGACACCACAGTGAACGAGAAAAATCTTTTCGAATCCCGTGAATTGTGATATTCGAGGGGAGTTGGTTGACAGCTGTCCTGTACACTTTGTAAGTTGCGCCTAGGCACAATCCAGACAAAATCTTTAGTTGCGCCTAGGCACAATCTGAATGACTTCTCCTCAAAAGCTTCCACGTGTCTAGGCGCGGCTCAATCAAGCACAATTTTACTCGTTGACTGAAGTTCGCGCAACCTGATAAAGTTGAGACAATTTTCATTTCTAAAGTAGGATGACGTGGCGCACATGCCACTAATCTCTCAAGACGTGTCTACTATCCTGTACACGACCACGCGCATCTCAATCACATGATGCCACACGTCTAAATACAGTTAGTACACGACTTATAACCGAATAAAAGTTGGCACAACAGGAGGTTGGCGCAACCCAGTATGGTACAATCCAGCTTCGCGCACATCAGAATAACTGCAAAAACAGTTATTTCCTGAACTCTATAAATAGAGTTTCCAATCATTGTGAAATGATCAGATACATACGCACAGAGATCAAGAACTCTTACAAAATTGCTGCTACATTCTCCAGAGGCTACAGTCTTCAAGTTCACATAGTCCAAAGGATAAAGTGATCGTCTTCTGATCAGATTCCTACAGTTGTACTTCTCCAGAATTCATTGTACTTTGTACTATTCTTTTACAAGTTTGCAATAAACACTTTTTGTTTTTGCAAACAAATGTACTTTGTACTATTCTTTTTTTTTGGTGTCCTTGTCTGTAGGGGTCCACCCAACTTTTATGAAATCTAAAATTTCTGATACATTGTGTGGCTGTGATTTTAAATAGTGCACGTAGATGCGTTCCTTCAGCTGATTCAAACACTTACTGTTTCGTTGAGGGACACATGGCAGTTTCCCTTCAGAGTCACCATTTTGTTTGATGCTGCTCCAAAATGGGTTTATTTTCTCTCAAGAAGGTCCTTTCTACGGCAACCTTATTGCTATAATCCTGAAAAGATTCTTTGAAGATAGTTTCCCGAGTTATATATTCATTAGTGAGAGCATCATACTCGAATTGGACGAGGCTTTCAATAGTCCCACTTGATAAGCTTAGATATTCTTTGATTGGTTGTTCAAGTCCTTGGACTATCTTCTGCAAGGCTGCTGCCCTCTCAGTATCATTGAACATGGCAATGTTGTCAATGGTGGTAGCAATCGCACTTTTTAAACTCTCATAACTGAGGCCTTTCTTCAAAACCATCTTGATCAACGCTGCCAAAGTTTTATAAAATATTTCATTATGAATCTCTAGCAAAAGATTCATATCAGCATTAAAGCTTGGTGTATCAGCAATATCTGCCAACCTCTTCTCTTGAAAACCAGATACAGATGTTGTCGTCGCTGTGGTAGCAAGCTGAGTTAATGCTATGTCTGTCATAGTTACCATGGCCAGTTGATTCCCAGGAGTTTCTGGGACTATATCTTCAGTAAATTTTTTTGCCACTTCCGGAGCTTGAATTTCGGTGGCAGGGGATGGTATTACAGAGGTGCTACCCTCTATGTTCGATTCAGACTCGAACACTACTGTCTCAAGAACTAGATCTGGATTAGTAGCAGTTGCTGCAATGTCTATAACCTCAGTACTCAGTTCTTTGGTAGCAACCGATTCTTTGAGCACTGTTGGATCTTCTTCTGCCATCGGCTCTTCATGTCTTTCTTGGGCAATAGAAGACTCTGGGCGTACCTCTCCTGCAGATGGAAATGGAGAACCTTCCTAAGAAAGAGAGTCTTCTTTTGAAGAAGAACTTCCTTCTTCAGATTCTATTACCTCTTCAGGAATAGACTTTTGAAGAGGAGGAGCAACAGGCTTTACCACAGTGACGATCCCTACAAAGATTAAACAAGATAGTCAATATACAAAATTATAATACATATTTTTGTATAAGTTTTGTGTAAATTATTTTTTCCTGGAGTAGGTGCAGGATGCGATAAGAGTGCGTCATAATCTAAGCCCCAGTCATCATCATCTAAATCTAGACCCGGTTCATCCGAAGGGATGGGTTCCGGATTACTAGCAGGAGTTGTGGCTGTATCTTCGACAGCTTTCACCTTTTATGGCGAAGTTAGATGCAACGAAGTGCTGAGTCGTCCGGGAGATAGGACTCCTGTAACTTCTGTTATTGCTGCCGGCTGGGGTGCTGAAGATCCTTCTCCAGCTTGAGCTGATGCTCTAGGTTGAGCTAATGAAGATACAATATTTTGAGCAAAATTTTTGCTTTCTGGAGTAGCGGCTCTCTGTTTGGAAGGCCCTTTAACAGTAACCTTCTTTTTCTTCTCCCGGAGAGTAACAGTTGTGTCTGATTTTTGCTTCCGGGTTGTAGTGATGGTAATTGCTCCTGCAGCTGTCTCCCTAACTCCCATAGGGATCACTTCCAGATATTCATCAGGAACAACAGCATCAGGTATGTCCGAAGGAACCATAACTGGTTCTTCGGCGTCTCTTTCTTTTTTTCCACTGGAGACTTTCTTTTATATTGTAGTCTTTTACGAAGGAGCGAATGGAGACATAAAAATGCGCATACGAATGAAGCATTCGTAGCTCAGTTGTGCTTGAGGCGGTTGACACATGGAATTTGCACCAGTGCATCCAGCGCTGAAATATCGCCATGCCCTCGCTCCATCAACTAATTTTCCATAATGGTTGAAACTAGTAGAGGGATTACCAATGTAAAGCTGGTCATACCCGAACTGACGAGCGAACCGACTGGGTAGATACGGTTCGAAGTGAAAACACAGGTGTAGGCAACTCTAGAGGGGGTGAATAGAGTTTGTGTCGATAATCACCAAATAAAATTAACTCTATATCACCTCCACAAAATAACTATCAAGATAGTAAATAAATCAGAAGGAAATGCGGAAGTAAATAAAGATCAGAAGAGCATACGCAAACACAGCAGTTTTAACCTGGTTTCCCTCGTGGAGGACTAGTCCAGGCCTGAGAACTCTAGCTCAGGATTCAAATCCACTATTTGTGAAATAGTAGTTTACAACCCGTGCCTTTTCTTCAGAAGAGCACGTCAACTTCTTACAGAGGATCGCAGTGGCGATTTGCTTGGATTTTTCCAAGCGACTTGGAATTGTCCAAGTGACTTTTCTTTTCAACTCTTGCACAAAAACTTCTAGCTGAATCGCACTTGAGCACCTTGGGGCTTAGGAAGTTTTGTGGCTAGTAGATTGGAAGAGTAAGGCTCTTGACTATATAGGCTATGTAAGAGAAGAAGAATAGAAGAGTGGATGGTTTCAAATGAGAGAAACCAAGGCCTATTTATAGGGTTCGGGACAAGCAGAATTCAGCCAGAATTCGGTATGGATAATTCAAATTTTTGGCCGTTGGACAGCTTGTAGCAAGCAGGCCCTAAAAATCAGGGTGCTGGAAATCAGGGGACAGAGTTCGGCCTGAACTCTGTGTGGAGGCAGAGTTCGGCCCGAACTCTGTCTCCAGAAGACAGAATTGGTCCATTGGGCTTTTGGACTTTGTGGAGCTTAGACTTGGTTCAGGAATTGGTCTGTTGTATGGTAGAGCTTTGGAGAGATATGCTAAGGGTTGAGATGACTCAGTGCGACTCAACGTACACATTCTCCTAGACTCAATAAATTGAAGATTACAGACTTGGAACAAGTAGGAAAACCAAGAGCCCTTTGATGAAGCCTTTCTTCTGATATTTGAGCAGTCCTGAAGACGTCTTTTTCCTTGACAGCAGTCGTCCAAAAGATAAGCAGATCTAAAAATCTGAATACCTTTCGGGGGCTTCGCCCCCGAACCCCCGATGGGGGGCGCTGCCCCCTCGACCCCTGTCCGCTGACCGGGCAGCGGAACCCCCGATGCGAGGCCCCGGATAGGTCGCTAGGCGGTTCGGAGAAATCTTTTTGTATGACGTCGTCTTCGCTCCATCATTAATTCTTCATTGCCTATGTTCTGTTTGATCATGTTTGATCATGCTTACTGCATGTCAACAAATACATGTTAGGCCAGCAAAATATGTTGCAGTACGATACAAGCATAGCAATATAATACAGGACAATTAGGACATTGCTAAGTTTAAGTAACAACATGATTGCATGTTAGGCCAACAAAATATATTGCAGTACGATACAAGCATAGCAATATAATATAGGACTATTAGGACAATGCTAAGTTTAAGTAGCAACATGATAGTGAGTATATGAATATTAGCGACATCATTATGTTAAACTTAACTGATTAGCCATATTCAAAAACACAATATAATCATTGGGCCAACACGAAGATGCAGTTGTCTTCAGTTCTATACATCAGATGTGAGGGTCTGATGTATATTAGCCAATTAAAGTCTGGCGCAGGTATCTCAGTCCTCTCTCGACCTACATCACCAAATTGCGTACCAAAACAGTCAGCTGGAACTGGTGGTCGTGTGCAGAAAAAATTCCACCCATGGGAGAAGTTCAGTGCTGCCCATGTATCCGTCACTGAAGTCACCTTCCAAGTAGCTTTACTAAACTTCTGGAGGAATACCTCCGTATTATTTTCAGGGCCTGGTGGTAATAAGCTGCAGTTGTGATGCAGTAGCCAGCCTATCAAATAAGTATAGGGCATCTCCATCCTAGGGAAATCGCGACGGTAGGGAGAATTATTGATCAATTCTTCACCGAAAGCTCGCAAACCTGCGTTATACGACACACCATTGCCGGTAATAGACTAAGTCTGACTTTGAATACCAAACGTACTGCTGGCCATAGTACGTTTCGGTGAATTCTGTCAATTGTACTGGTCCCTGGTATGACCCACCTTCGCAACCACAGGGAAAGAAAGCCCACCAGCAAGGCTTCATTTGAGATCTTTCGACTGCCGTGTTTCAAAAAGCTCAATGTTTTAGTTCCCGCAGGGAATTCTCCAGCTTTGGTGGTTAAATACTTGTCCGGGGATTTATAGGTGATCATCCAAGTATTTATCAAATCGGCGGGAATTATTGAGCAAGGATTAATGGTTTGAGCCTTGTTATCTTATAATCCCTCCTTATCCTCCTTGGACACTCTATTCTTATGATAGAATAGATATGTTTTCCATTTATTGATATATGCCAAATTTGATCCACTTTCATACATAGTGGTGCAGATCAAATAATGACACATCAGCTCTTGGTATACCTCGACTAAGCGAGGGTTTTTCTTGCTAATTTCTGCTAGTTCCCGGTTGGAGGGAACGTACTCCTCATATGGAACTTCTTCCATTGGTAGTTTGGAGATAAATTGCATCTCATGGAGTGCAAAACCCATTTCGCCTACTGGGGTCGCAAAGGTTTCTGTCGAGCTGATATATAACTCCATCAGAGCTAAGAACTGGTTATTGTTTATGGGTATGCCTTGACTTGTGGAGGCTACCGCTTCTAGCAATCCGATGGCTTGTAGTTCTGCTTCGAAGTTCTTAAGGATCTAAGAGCTAAGTTGAACCCAATTTTTATTGTGAAGGGTCATCCATCCTGGAAGCCTAGGATTGATTTAGGGATATAATACTGAAGCGTTCATAAACCTGTTAATGAACATCGGTATCTGCACCGGCTGGATCAGAGATGAGCCCTCACTTGGTGTAAATTCAGGTAATAAACCTGAGAAAGGAGTGACACTACCACTGGGAGTACTTATATGATAGCCCGTCTGGTTTTCATCCATCTTGAATATAATTGTCCCCGATCTTCCATGACTGTTAGGAGTCAGATTCCAGATCATCTGTCTCGGATGAGTGGCGTGAACAAAAGAAGAAAGGGGATAATCCTTTGGCATTGTTGGGAGATACATCACCCTTTTCCCAAACTTAAATACCCAGGACTTCTTCTTGGGTTTGTCTGTCACGACCCGCACCCACTTTTTCGGATACGAGATGTGTCCAAGCTAGCCTATGCCGCAGAGTCGGCAGTAGAACGCTGTCAAGCTCGCAAAAAATAATTGCTCAAAATAAACTTTATTGCTCATTCACATTTCTAAATTTGATTGCAACCCTTACAATATTTATAATTAAAGAAAATACAAAGTTCTCACAATTAAAGAAAATGATACAACTGTTATCTATTTCTAGGTTGACCTCAGCATAGCCAAGCCTTCCCAATGCTAAGAGTGGTCGCGGCTAAACCTGAAAAATATTGGTTTCCAGTCAGGAATGGAACGAGTACAATCTTACAATAGAATCAATAAATAATGATATCCATAAATCTGTAATAATACTGAGATACATGATAATGGATAAACAGGAAATCATGGCAGGAATCATACGAGTAAAAGCAGGGAGACATGGTACACAAGACAAGCAATGACAAAAAAACTGAAATGTAACAAGACTATATCTAACTAGTGATTTGAAATACACTTTCGACATGTAAACGGCTAGGAGGTAAATCCGGCACCCCGTACGTGAGTTGTGCGACTGCTATCAGGCAAGAATAGACATTTTAGGGATATTTCTGGGTATGTTTACATGTCTACTAATGTACTTCCCCACCGGGCTGTAGTGCTCCGTCCTGCTTAGTCAATCGGAGGAATCGGAACGCCAACGGCATTCGGACTTAGCCTTGCAACGGCTGCTTGAAGACTCGCTCGGTCGAGGCGACTCCTCGCTCAGGTAGGGTAGTTTGGGTGAACTCGCCTCATCTTAGCCTTCATAAAATAAATCACATATTTTCAACTTGCACAAGTAGGCTTGATAATAAAAGAGACGAATCCACATAGCTAAAGGGAATAAACCCGAAGGGGTCGAATTGAGTTAGAATATGGAAAGGTCCAACGGTTGGCTTAGAGTTGGTGCACGACGTGCTTTGAAAATGACACTCGGTCCTTCGTCCCGTGGCTTGGGAGAAGGAAAAGTTGGTCTTTGCCACAAGCTATGAGTTAGCCAAATTCATAGGCGTCATCCGCACAAATGCTGCATAAAGCATGCACGATCTCATCGCCCAAGGCATGGCATGGCCTCTGCTCGCCCGATGGGTTAAGTTGTATTGCACGGCTTGTGGCATAAGTTTAGGCACCTCAAATAATTTGGTTGTTCAAAAGTCGAACGCGTGCACGACACGTTCACACGACGCAAGACTTGACGCAGCCTTTGCTCGTCAAGTTGTTGCAAAGTAAGTTAGGCAAGTTATGTTAAGCTATCAGGAGTAGTGGCAAGCACGGTCCTATGAGTTCAACGGCTGGGTATAACCATATAGTCTCACGATCGTAAGGCCCGTCATATAGAGTATGACTTGGGCCGTGGTGTCACATAGAGTTTCAAGTTGGTTTAAGACATGATGTCACGGACTTAGTATTTTAAGGCACATGCCACGGTTGATTCATTGAGTTTGTGAAGTATTTCAAAGAGTTGTTCTTGAGTTGAACAAAATGATAGGGTAACAAGGAAAGAATGCTCGCGACCGTGGATTATCGAAGGGTCTCTAGGATAGAAGTCTTGAACTTGATTTTGAAAGAGATGGTAACATTGGAAGAGGAATGACTGTGTGAGACGTCAGTTTGTGTCAAGTCTTGTATGGTTATTGGACAACTTGTCGACAAGGGTGAAGATTTTCTCGAATGGCAACTCTGGGCCATGGGACCGACTCGACCTAGGAGGAAACATGTGTATAGCCGAGCTGGGAGTACGCTCCCGCTCAGGTTAGTCGGGGACTTTCAGCGGGGATCGCTACTTGCACTGAAAGATATCTCGAATAACAAAGCTATAAGTCCAGGTATAGCTTGTGATGCTAGTGACTAAAGTTCATATAGATGTCGGAAAAATAGCGGTGATCAGCGTATATGCCTTTGGAATGTGTCGAGTTTAATGTATGTACATTTTAGAAGAATGTTTGGGCCTAAGATTGGTAAAAATGTAGGCGACGTGCTTGTGCACGAGATGTGGTGTCGAGTCTTAAGTGTCGGCATATAAGTTGCATAGTTTGGACTTTGAGTTGTCTTGAGTTTAAGTCAGGAAACCGCCGTAAGGCAAAGTCGGTCGAGTGACATTTAGTCCACAAGTCCTGATTGGGTCATTTGGTGATTGAAGTAGAAAGGGCCGCGAGGCGGCGATATGGTTTAGTCATCCTGAGTTGCGAGGCACGGCACGATGGATTCCTAGCACGATCACATGGAAATGGAGCCTCATCGCGTAGTTGCGTCTCTGATTTTGGCCAAAAGACAAGCACGACTTGATAGGTTAACGTTGTTGAGTCGACATTGTTGTTGCAAGCACGGGATGGTCTAGAGACACAAAATAGGCCAATGCGTCGGTCATAAAACTGATCCTAAGATAAGACTAGAAAGACAATTGATAAGAAGGGACTATGTTGCACGAAGTAAATCAAGCGTGTTGGTTTTGTATGGGTGGGCGAGGAGCTCATTCCACCAGTACAGTTGAGTATTGACACCCACATAGTTTTCATGTGCAGGCACAGGTAGAAGCTCGTGGCACGGAGCTCGCTTGGATACGTCGAGGCACGAAGTTTCTTGGCGATTCGAAACGTGCGGCTGTATGGAGTCAAGACTTATACGGGACATAATGTATGGACGTCGCCTTTCGAAGCATCTGCTGGCTCGAGACATGTATTGAGAGATGAGAGAGAGCTGAGTGACTTGTAATGTGAGATGAGTGAGCTTGAGAGACTTGTAATCTTGGTCTTGTGCCCCATTGTAACCCTTATTTTAATATCAATAAAAGAGTGTTTTGTAATGACTTGTGTTTTGCTTCAAATTCTGCTGCTATTATTCAATTTCTCTGCTTAGGACTTCTGTGCGACGACCCCGTCACTGCCGCTGAAATCGGCCGTTATGGAACCCGCCTTGCATGAGCGCAACCTAGGCTCGTGCGGCATCACGCCTTAGCGAGGACGATCGCTCCTACGGGAGCGGGGCGTATGTAGCTCCCCTTCCCGAATTTTAAATATTTTTTATTTTATTTATTTGATTTAAATAGTGATTTTAGAATTTTTATAAATAATTAAATAGTTAATTATTACGGTAGATGATTTTAGCCATGGTTGAGATTTGGAGTACAAGGTGACTAGGAATCATGGCCCGGATAGCTCAGTGGCGTGCTTTGACTAGTGTTTAGTCATGGTAGGGGAAGGCCGAGCCATAGTGATGTCCTAACTAAGAAAACCAGGCCAAGTTATGACATGACCATTATAAATAGTTTAATTAACTATTATTAGTAATTATTGACTTGTAGAAGACCGGTTGTACCAAACCAGTCTGGACTGGACCCGAACTGAGCCGATCCCATGTTGGCATGCGATCCGTCCAAAAAACGTCCATGTTGATATATTGTTGGTGTGATTTTGTCGTATTTCAGTTTAATGATTCAATGCAAGTTTTATATATATTTTATTAATAAATATTATAGATATCAATATTAATGATATTCAAATATAATTGTATAAAATGTGCCCTTGTACGCTTTTTGGATTATTAGACTGTACATATAATTGTATGTACACCATTATTGGTTTATAAAATTTTGTTATTACTATTATTATTATTTTTGGGATTGTTATTTAATAATATTGTTTTTATATTATTTTATTGTCAAATAAATATTATATATGTGTGGAAGTGAATGTATGTATATATAAATATTAAATACGTGTATAAGTGTTTGTATATATAGATAAATATATATTAGATATGTGTATACGTGTATATAGATAAATATATATATATGTATGCATATATATAGATGAATATATATATATATATATATATATATATATATATATATATATATATATATATATATATATATATATAGATATGTATAAATAAATATATTATATGAGTATATGTATATATAAATGTATATAGAGATATGCGTGTACGTATAATATATATAAACACATATATATATCTGTATACATACATGTGTATAAAGTATATAAATAAATATATAATTGTAAGTGAAGGTATATATATATATATATATATATATATATATATATATATATATATATATATATATATATATATATATATATATATATATATATATACTATATATGTGTATAGGTGTATTTATATATAAATATATATTACGTATATATGTACATGTGTATATATATATATATATATATATATATATATGGTTTTCTCTCTCTCTAACTATATGTTATATTTTGCTTGTGATATATATATATATATATATATATATATATATATATATATATATATATATATATATATATATATATATATATATAAATATAAAGGTTTTTATAATTAATAGAAATGGAAACAAAGAAAAAGAGAAAGAAAAAGAAAAAAAAATAAAAGAAAACCATTTGAGACTCGGCCAGTGGGCCGAGTCCAGCGCTGCTGAGAACAGCAGAACCTCCCCCATCAAACCCAGCTTAGCCGAGCCCACAGGCCAATACATTTCGTCCTGTTAACAAACAGAAGCGAATATAGCCGAGCGCTATATATACGTCGAGAGACGATTTTCGAAAAACCCTAACTCCACGACAGGCTGCCTGTAAGCCCCTATTTTTCAAAAATTATTTAATTAGTGTTAATTAATTATTAATGTCATTTTTAGCCTTAAAATATTTATTATGATTTTTAGGAAATTTTCTAGAATTTTTAAATAAGTTTTAAATGAGTTTTAAATACTAAAATATTAATTTGCAATTTTCTAAAATGTTTTAATTGACTTTTGTAATTAATTAGATTGTTTAAATATCATTTTGTAAAAATTAAAATTGTTTTAATATGGTTTTGTAATTTTTAGAATTGTTTTTATATCAGTATGCAATTTATTTAATTGTTAATATATCAGTTTGCAATTATTAAATTGTTTTAAATTACGGAATGCAAATTCTAATTTGCATTTAGACACTGGGAGTACCTAGTTGTAATTACCTAAACTACAGGGACCTAAACGCTAAACCCTAATCCTACCCACCCCCGACGACTGGCCAGATGCCGACGACCGGCCAGCTGCCCCCCGCTATTTCCGGCCGACCTAGCCCCGTTCGACCGACTCTAAGCCCCTATAAATGACCCCCTCACTCACCCCGACCCAACCCTCATCACCCCGACCACCATCGACGCCCCCAGCTCCATTTCTTCCCCAAAAACCCTAACCGGAACCCTAACTCCGGCCACACCACTCCGCCACCTCCCTAACTAGCCTCACAGCCCCCAACCACCGCCGACGAGCTCGCCACGCTGAGACGCGACGATCGCCACCACTCCGCCACCGCCCCGACGCCTACTCCGCCGGCCAGCACGTTCAAACCCCCCTCGACTAGTCGGACACGTGAGTAGCGGTGTCGAAAGCGTGTCGTACGTGTCTCGTGTTTGGCGTATGTTGTTCGCCGTGTCCTGACGAACACGAAGGTAGGACTGGACACGAGTCTCATGGCCCGTACGTGTCGTGCTTAGCACGGACACGTAGAATCCTGTTTTCCTAACTGTCCGGACACAGGATCGAATTTATTATTTTTTTATATGTAATTAATTTCAAACCTAAATAAATCTAACCTAACCCTAATCCTAACACAACCCTCGGGCTGACCCCCTGGCCAGCCCGACCCGACTTAACCCCCTCCCCCCGCGCGTTCTCTGGCTCGAGTTCGAGCCCCCCTTGCTGTTGCATTTATTTCTTTTTCTTTTCCTTTTTCTTTTTCTGTTTTCTGTATATATATATATATATATATATATATATATATATATATATATATATATATTTTTTTTTTTTCTGTATATATATATATATATATATATGTTTTCTGTATATATATATATATATATATATATATATATATATATATATATATATATATATATATATATATATATATATATATATATATATATATATATATATTAGTATATATATTAGTATATATAAGAAAAATATATATATATATTAGTATATATAAAAAAAAAATATATATATATTAGTATATATATGTATATACTGTATATTGGCATTATTTTTATATATGTATATATATTTTTATAGTTAGTAAATCTTTATATATATATTTGTATTTATATACATATATGTATATATGTATATATTTTCATGTGTATATATATTATTATATATATACAATTATATATATGTATACAATATTTGTATATGTATATATACTTTATAATTAAGTATTTTCTTATATATATATATATATATATATGTATTTGTAACATATGTATGTATATATTCATTTTGTATAATTTTACCTTATTAAAATAATAATATTTATTTTGCACTTTTACCAATTTGTATTTTAGTGTATTTAAATTACTGCAACCATTTGGTGTCCAAGCCTAGCATGGGTTTTTGGGCCCAAATGTGTTTTCACACATTCAAGACCTGTGCAAGTCATATTGGACTTGATTCATGGCCTTGGGTCCTGTATTTGAACTTTGGTTCAAATTATGTACATGGACAAAATACGCAGATAATTAATTATTTTAATTTTAATTGTGTGTAATGCTGTTTTTGGATTTCTAAAAAATACTTAAAGTACTGTTAAAATTCTGGAAAAATAGTATTTAGATACTATGTTAATTTAGCTAATTTAGTATAATTTTTATAGTATTTAAATTATAGTTTTGCCATTAGTTTGGCATATGAAACCAAAACTTATTTTCTGTATACTTAGGAAAACTGATTTTTATAAAATACTTGTACTGGTTAATAAATTCCAGAAAAATTATAATAAATTTCTATAATTAACAAGGATTATTTCGGTACTCTGTTTTATGTAAAATTAAGCTTTTTGTCTATCTCAAAAATTGTTAGAACACAATGGTCTTTTGATTTATTTATCGATTAATTACGACTTGTAACTTTTTGTGCTATCTTGAGTTTTAGCCGTGTTGAACCCCAACCCTCACTAGTGTAAAGACCCTAAAAAGTTAGTTAAAGTAGTGTGTCAACCCACATTGGTCCTATGCCAAAGTCATCATTTTGGCTAGGTGTCCAGTCACAAGTCGTGTTGCACCAATTAGTGTCTCAGTATTTTAGCTTAGTGTAAAAACTAAGTTTATGCATTTATTTCTACAGTGACGAGTTACCGGGCATCTATAGCACTTTTATCGCAGCTTGCTTTGCTTTGCTTTACTAGAGGCAAGTACTTTCTACAAACATTTACATACTGTTACATAAATGAACTGCTAATCCAACCATGTTAAATGCTGATCCTTGGGGT
This sequence comes from Iris pallida, assembly GCA_029216955.1. Taxonomy (NCBI): domain Eukaryota; kingdom Viridiplantae; phylum Streptophyta; class Magnoliopsida; order Asparagales; family Iridaceae; genus Iris; species Iris pallida. Next base: position 2,661,149 of record JANAVB010009199.1, on the reverse strand, counting down.
AGCAAGTTAAAATATCACATATTGTACTTTCCATTACTACCATGTTTAGAACAGTCTTTATGTATCCCTCACATGATTAGAACCTGGGTTATGAGAAAACTGATAGTAGTGTACGTGATCATACCCCCTCTACAGTACCGAGCAAAGTTTCATTTTATATGTTACTGCGTCGTAGGCCTTTATCTCAAAGCTGTATTTGTGCGTATGTACATCTATCGCCTTTACACTTGTACGGAAGTACATTTTATTATGTGCCTCCAGCACATTGTACATCTATTGACCGATCACGTACCTGCTACAGTTTTAAACATTACATATACATCTGTCTCTATGACATATGTGTCCTTGCCATGATAGACTATGTGATTGCCATGTTTTCAGTTATTTCCTCTTCTGTTCATTTCCATGTTTCATATGCTAGTTTGCTAGATTCAGTACTTGCTCCCGTCCTGTCAGGATAACGTTGTAGGTGTCCTTACTGAGGAGGAGTTACTCTGCGACACATATTATGGAGTTACGGTCGAGGACCCGACTTTGCTTTACGAGGATGTTCCTGCAGGGAACCTCGCCTAGTTGTCTTTCTGCTTTAGACTTTTGAGAGTAGTCATGTATTAGACTACGTGTTTTGTAACTGGACATGTATCCAGTTTTACATTTCAGACTTGTACTTTGGACATTTTACTATATGAGACGACTTTTGTGTTTGGAGCATTTATGACTTTTATTCACTTATAGAACTGTTAGCACATTTAGTTTTATCCTGTTATCTTTAGAACAGCTTACTACGTTTTATCTCAAGCGTAGGCTGGACATGACTCGGCCCGGCCCAACAATTTGGGTAACGGGTCGTGACACCGCCCTTCCCCAGCGCCGACCCCGACCCTAGGCGCGCCGTTCGCCGCCGCCACGATGGCCAGAGTCGGCCGGACACGCGCGAGACAGGACACAGCGCGCGCGCATGAACAAGAACGACAGTAGCAGCCGACCCCAAACACCCAAGTTCGTGACAGAAATTCTCCCTCCTCGGTCGATGAAACGCCGTCCCGTTTGCTCTGGTATGTTCACAATATGTACACCTACCTTTCCTTTCAAACACTTTGAATTTAGGCGCACAACGTTGCCCGATAAATCGACGCAAAGTCGAAGAAAAATCTGTCCCAAACAGGACAGAAGAACCAGTCCAACTACCCTAGTTCACGGCCAATTTTCTCCCAACCCATGCGTGACTTCGAGATTCTGTTTGAAGAGATTCATAGACAACATATACATGATTGAAACGCCACTGATAGAATTATTTTTGTGTAATTATACAAGAAATTATTCATTTTTAAAAATAAGGAAAAACCTGTTTCAAAAATTAAAAAAAATTCATCCACACGACGTGCGTCCCGCCAATCCGGACGACATGGTCGCGAACCAAAAGCATCGAAAGCTGCGTAACAGCTTCGTGGTCGTGTGGGCTTTGACGGAATTCAAATTGGTCGCGTGTGCGCGACGAATTTGATGCGTATCCGTCGAAATTTACCGTATCGTGCACTTTACAAATTCCCCAATTACTTTGTGCACGCTTATCAGATCGAGACGAAACATACGCCAGCAGGACCGTATCATTTTTCTGGTCCTGTATGCCAAGGTTGGTCCAATTTTGAGACAGTTGAATCGGACGCCGTTTTGCGGGTCCCACGGTCCCACTTAACGGGTAATTTTGTGCAGGCCCGCCGGAATCCAACTCTGGACATACGGTTGGGTTCGTATCGAAAAACCGGATCCGTAGACATATAGTTTGACGACTTTAGAGACCATTGACTTTGGCACGCTTTTCGATGCAAAACGGGTCCAACGACGGACACCGTTTTTGCCCAAAATTACCGTTTTGCCCCTGTGTCCAGAATTAGACTTAAGGACAAACAATCCTAACTAATTTGACTATTCTGAGAATGTTGGCGATGTTTGTTTCAGCTTTCGGAGACAGTTGTGATGACTTGGACGTTATGGTGTACCAGTTGACGGTATTTATTGATTCTTCGCGCGGCCACCAGGCAAGTATACCTTGCCTCCCTCTACAGTTTATTTACATGCATATTTCTATTAGTATATAGTTTTACTAGTTGGTTGTTACTTGTGATTTGTATATCGTACATGCTGGTATAGCTATAGTCCTTATACATGGTTAGCCTTGTTAGTTCATATTGGATTGGTTCTCTCGTGTATCGTGATTGGGTCGTGTCGTATCTTCACCCGTGTCTTGACTGAGTCGTGTCTGTAAGTATGAGTGAGTGAACTGCTATTCCTTTGTCTTTTCCACAACCTACGAGTCCACACACGGGGCGAGGGTTGCCTTTGCACCTGCGAGTCCACAATCGGGGCGAGGGTGACTTGTCTTGAAACTAACCTGCGAGTCCACAATCGGGGCGAGGGTTGGTTATCCATTGATCTACCAGCAGTTCATTTATGCATACTTGATCCCGTATCCGTGTTCATAGTTACCTGTCAGTAGCCACTTGTCGGTCTCATGTCTAGTTCCTGTTTATACCCTGATTATATTATTGCGTGATTAAACTGTTAGATAGGCATGTTTTATGTATCTTGCTAGTCCTCTGATGACCTGATGATCTCTTCAAGTTTAGCGACTGCATGGAGTTAGTTAGCGGCTCATGATGGTAGTGGTTACACATGCAGAGATACAGGTATTTTGTTTGTGATATTCTTTATTATCTTCTCGTGCTTTATATTCCATGCCATGTTATATTCTGCTTACTTTATAGACTCATATCATTCTTAGAGTCTAATCGAACAATATGCTAATGGGCTGCAGACCATGACCCATACTTGTTCATTCTTGTTTATATGATTCATGTGGATTGAGATATAGTTTAGATTAGATATGATGCCATAACCTTGACAGCTTATACGTACTCGAGTCGGGCTGGAGTCCGCTTGATACGTAGCTGGCTTGCTCACGAGCTCGCGTCCGAAAAGCGGGTGCGTGTCATGACAGCATAACATAATGGTATCAGATCACGGCTTTACGTCCTTGGACTATCGATTGAATTCTTTAAATCCGTTACTTCTGCAAACTCTGAAGTGTTGCTTCCGTAAAGTTGATATCGTTGGTGCGCTATCTCTCAATTGTCCCACGGGATGTCCATACAATAAATCTATCTATTTTACAAAATATAGGAGAACAGTTTTTAGATAAAACAAAAAGATGGTTTACGTAAGCACGGTTGGCTAAGTCGGGCTGGGCATATACACCAAAGTTACGTCAACCTTAGAAAAGTCGAGTGCGAGAATTGAATAGTGTCGAGCAAGAATGAGTTAAACTCGATTGAGTAAAGTGAGATGACTATCGATAGGGGTGCTATCGAGCGACGATAACGTCGGTGCGATATAGATGAGCGTGCTTGGAAGTTGAGGAATGGTTCGAACGAAGAATTTGGAGAAGTCGATTTTGATTCGAATGATAGTTGAGGATTTGTTAAATGACTTCATTCCTGAGTGGTGTATGCGATAGCGTAACTCCACTTCCCGGTTTTGACAAAATAAATTTGTTTTCTAATAAATAACAATTGTTATTATTAAGTTTCGAATAATAAGTTAGTTTTAAATAATAAATTTTGGTGATTTATTTTGGAGGGAATTAAATTTGAGCAGAATTTTTAAATTTGAAAGTTTGTTGTAACAAACTTAGTGGTCCCCACTCCTTTTCAAATTTTCTAACTGATTTTTTCTTAATTTCTGAAATAAATGAAAAGGGGAAGGAGGATTTTGTAAAGTTGTTTGAGTGGAAAGGATTTAAAGTTAAATAATAAAAAAGGGGAGGGGGTAAGTGCAAAAAGTACTTGAGTGGAGGGATTAAAATAAGAAAAAGGGGAGAGTGTTATTAATAGGAACGGATGGGTTAGTTTATTCATTCAGCATATATTTTTCCTTGAGTTCCTCTTCTTCCTGAGCTCGACGCAGTGGCGAAACCGACGACGACGGCAACGACCCCGACTGCAACATCAGCGAGAGCTATGGCGAAGATGATGAAGGCGATGGCGCGTCCCTTCTTCCTCGGCAACTGAACCGGTCGGACCCACCCATCGTCGATACAGCACGGCTTCAGCGTGTCCCCGGCGATCACCGTAAGCTCAGTCTCTATGCTCTGTTCTTCTTCTCGTGATAATCTGATTCGATCCTTCTTATCTCGTAATTATTCGTTGTTTCGATCAAACTTCAGATCGGGAGTTGGATCCAGAGTTCGTAGTAGCCTCGATCTGCAATTTCGGATGAATTAAGAAGTTCAGATCATCTCGGATCGATCAGATCGATCTATCAATTTGAATTCTATGGGTTAATGACTGGTTTGTGTTATGTTCTTCTTCGGGCCGAATGGATTATTCGGGGATTTAATTTATTTTTTTTAGATTGATTCGAATTGGGAAGTTGATTAGCAGCTTTGATTCTTGTTTCTACAAATTTCTTTGGCTCAATGATTTCAGTCTAATGACAATTTGTCTCAACGTCGATGCGCTGAAACTGTTTGATCTTATGTTCAAACAGAGTCTCTGTTTCCAAATCACTCTCTGGGACTCGTGTCCGACTCATCGTAGCAGTACAATTGGGATCTACTTCTTCCTACAGGTATACACTATTTTGTATCATATTTTTGCTCCAGTGCAGTAATTCAATTGTTCGGCCAGGAATAGAGTAGGGGTAGCAGCTTGTTCGTGTCCAGTTTGTCCGTATCCAGCTTGTTCGTGTCCAGCTTATTCGTGTCTGGGCTTGTTCGTGTCCGGGATTGATCGTGTCTGGGGAGGGGAATCCGACAGTGTGCAGCTTAATTATGGGTGTGTCAATTGAGGATAAACGTGGGGTTGTATATATATATACTTTTTTCTTGTTTTGTTAAGTTTCAAACTGCTATGGCTTGAGTTTTATAATCCTTGTATATAAGTTGAGTTATTTTCCTATAGTTGAATTTGGGAGTAATATTCCTATCAGTACTTATGTGTATTAGAATTGGTTCTGGTTGCAGTTAGAGAGGTCCAAATGGACTGAATGCCATTTTGCATAATGGTGTCTGCTTGAATGTTTTGTGTTGTAATTAGATTACAGTTTGTAATTGAAATTCTTATAAGTCTATTCCTTTCTCTTTTCTCTCTGAGTTAATGATAGGGTTAAACAGTTTATAGGGTTGAATGTTCAAAGTTGAATAACTTTCGAATCCTAGTGTTGTGTTTCTTATAAAATCTGGGGAGGATGAATAACTGAGTTGGAATAATCAGGATTGGCAAGGTGGAATCAAGGGAGGGGGTTTTTGTATAAGAAAGGTTGAATCAAGTCAATTAATCAGCTAAGGCAGATTTAGTATTTTATACCAATGTCTGTACAGTTATCAGACTATTTTAGTTCCCTAAACAATTTTATGGTAATAAATTAATAGTCATGATAATTAACTTTTAAACTAATTATAGGAATAAGGTTTTGAGAGCTTGATTATTAAAAACAACAAATCTACTCTTCAGTATTATGTTTTGATAATAGATCAATTTAAGGTATGCAGAGTAATGAGTAGAACTTAATCAATTTGTAAAATATTCATAAACATGAGGATATTCAGCTTCCTTGATTACTCGTACTTTCCTGGAGCAAGGCAAGTAATTTTCTATGATTTTGTGCATTTACATTCTTGTACTCATTCTTGTGACACATCATGGCAGGATATCATGTACTCCTATACTCCTGGACTCTTGTTCTTGTACTTATTAGTGTCGGGTGGTGAAATACACTAGCCATGTGACCAATCCCGGTTACTATATTCATGTGCCTAGCTTAGGCCTCGCATCGTGCACGCGAGCCCTAAGTCGTACCATATTCATGTACTCCTGTGTATGTTCTCACCCCAGCCGGTCACATGGACTAGATGTATTTCGATATTGTGCACTTATCATGTCTGGTACTACAGGATTATAGTTTTATTCTTGTACATTACATTTTCTGTACTTTACATGTTCATGTACTTTACATTCATGTACTATAGTTCCTATACTTATTTCCTGTACTACTTTTCTGTACTTTCATGTTCATTCCTGTATTTCATTTCCTGTACTCCTGTACTCTGTTCATGTCATGTTCATGTTTCATTACCTAGAACTTTACTTTGCTCCGCTCCTAAATAGGATATGTTGCAGGTGAGTTGGAGGCCCTGTGCGACACTTATTATGGCCGAGAGCCAGTTGATGCAGGAGAGCTAGCTGGGGCTGCTTTTGACTTAGAGGCTGCAGAAGCCTAGAGCTTTACCATTAGTACTTTATATTTTTCCATGTATTTGAGACTAGTAGACTCTATCTTTTATTTTGCTGGAATGTAATAAATTCTGAGACTTGTACTTTACTCTGGATTTGGGGACTCATTTATAGATGTTGTGATTTCATACTTGTTCATGATTTATCTGGTTAGATTTCCCTAGATTGGTACAGCTTACTTCATCGTGTCCAACGATGAAGGCTGGGCGTGTCCGACGCGTGTTTGATTATTCGGGAGCGGGTCATAACATATTTTTAGTGGTGGCCCATGCAGGTCTATCCTAATGGTACCTAGGTCTTAGCGTACTATTGGGGGACTTGATTTATACTAGGGAAACTTGAATCACAGCATAGGAAATCGGGTACATATGGTTATTATATAAATATTTACATTTTTGGTAGATTAGATTTTATCAATCACGAAGTTTTCTTTCTATTACAGGATGGTCACTACGAGGAAGACCGCGGATCAGCCCGTAGTCGCAGGCAGTTCGGATCAGCAGACTACACCGGACGTTCTAGCAGATCAGCTTCCACCACCGCCTCCGATCTTTCTGCCGCTACCCTTGACGATGATGTTTGACGGCGCTCAGGTGATGGCGATGTTCCAGCAGTTTATGGAGGCCCAGAATCACCAGGCTGCGCCGTTCAGAGAGGCTCAGAGTCAGCCGGCAGCACCAGCTCCAGCAGCACGTGCAGCACCAGCAGCACCGAGACCAGGGACGGCCAAGGAGTACCAGAATCTCTGCCCGATGGACTTCTGGGGCAATGAGGGGATCATCTATGCGGATGAATGGCTGGAGAATGCGGAGAGGACCTTGAAGATGGCACAGATTTCGGATAACCTGAAGGTGGAGGTGGCTAGTATGCGACTCTTCGACTTGGCCAGAGCTTGGTACCGGAAGATGTAGCTCCCCTTCCCAGAAATTTTAAGATATTTTTATTATTAATTCATTTTACTTATACGGTGATTTTTAGACTGAACATAAAGGGGTATATACACCATTATTGATTTATGGAAAATTGTTATTATTATCACTATTTTATTATTATATAATATTATTATTATTATTATTGGTGATATTGTATTTGTCAAGTAAACGTTATATATATATATATATATATATATATATATATATATATATATATATATATATATATATATATATATATATATATATATATATATTCATTTTTATATTAATAGGCCCTATAATAGAATATATTGGGATTTTATTTAAATTGGGTGGAGAGTATTATATACGCATATATAGGAAAATATAGATAAATAAATATAAGTAGATATATATATATATATATATATATATATATATATATATATATATATATATATATATATATATATATATATATGGATTAATATCCAAGAACCAATTCCACTACAATTCACTCCATGATATGTAGCCTAGTGTTTCAATTAATAGGTTACTTGAGAATGAAGATTGTGCATTAGAGGTGGATCAGATTTGATGGTTCTCAATAGTAGGCTTGGTGCTTGGGCTTCATTGGTTTCCTATAAAGGGATATGATAAATATTTGTGATTCGATTTGCTAGGTGGAATTGATGCTGGACTTAGGCATAAGATTTTTAGAATATACTTTATGCTTAAGGTGGTGAAGATCAGAGAACAATGGTCTCAGATTTGAATAGGGAACCTTGTAGCCTGTGAAGAAACTCCAACAAAGAAAAAGAAAACATGTAATACTTCCTCCTCTTCAAGTTGGAGGAAAATATATTATTCCTATAAGATCGTGATGTAGATGATCCCTTCAAAGCTCCAATCACCCGTTTACTTCCCCTCCCTTTACTGTTTGCGCCAAGCTTATTTATGCTGCCTGGTTCGACCCATGTTGATGTTTCACTTCTTAATCAATAGCCTTGTGTAGTATGAGTGTATGACTTGGTTATATCCTTACTTCTTAGTTCCAACTCCTAAGCTCTGGTATGTTCAGTTTTCCACTATTTGACTTCTTTATTAAGTGGAAGTATTATAATTGTAGGAAGGTTCTCGCAGCCATACCTCTACTTATTCAATCTAACAAGCTGAAACATAGTCAATATTATAAACTCATACCAGGCTACAGATCCCACCTCTCGAGCAGAAGACTCAGCCCAAAACCGTACCTGAGTTTTCCCCACAGACCCGCAATAGCAAACCCAGCACCCGAGCCCACTTGGCCGGCCCACAAGAGAGCGGCCGAGCCCCCACATACTAAACAACCGTCCCCACCCAGTTCTCAAACCTGGGAAGTTATTTGGTCACAGCCGTGAGAAAACCAAAACGGCTGATATATATATGAAGGTCGGGAGAACGAACGCTAAACCTAACTCTAAATCCCAATACCAGCGCCGTGCCGCCAACCCCAGTCGCCTGGGCGGCCACCCGCCGTCGACGCACCGCCACGCGGCCGATCTCCGGAGGCAGCGCGCACACGCGCGTGCGTACAAGCGCGAAGATGACAGCAGCAGCGAGGCGATCCGGACGGAATTCGCAGCGACGTCCCGTCGCGTACGATCCATGGTTTTCCGATTCGTCTTTTCAGGTATAAACCTAACATATACCACTTCAAATTCCTTCAGATAGAATTAATTCTAGTGCGCTAAATCACCCATAAAATCGACGCCAAAACTGGCGAAAAACTGATTCAAAAACAGGACTGAAAACAGTCGAGTTAGCCTACTTTGCATTTATTTATCTTCCAAACCATGCATAATTTCGAAAACCTATTTGAAGGCGTTTATTGACAACATGTAGGGCTTCGAATCCCTTTTTACGGAATTTGATTTCAACGACTACGTGCCGAGAGATCGGATTCTGAAGTTTCCCAAAAACCTGTTTTAAAAACTAGAAAATTCATCCACACGACGTGTGTCCCGCCATTCCGGGCGACGTGGTCGTCAACCGTAAGCATCAAAAGCTGCGTAACGGCTTCGTGGTCGTGTGGGCTTTGACGGAATTCAAATTGGTCGCGTGTGCGCGACAAATTTGATGCGTATCCGTCGAAATTCACCGTATCGTGCACTTTGCAAATTCTCTAATTACTTTGTGCACGCTCGTCAGATCGAGATGAAACTTGCGCCAACAGAACCGTATCGTTTTTCTGGTCCTGCATGCCTAGTTTGGTCCAGTTTTGAGACAGTTGAATCGTACGTCGTTTTGCGGGCCCCACGGTCCTACTCAACGGGTGATTTTGTGCACGGCCCGCCGGAATCCAACTCTGGACATACGGTTGGGTTCATATCGGAAAACTGAATCCGTAGACATGTAGTTTGACGACTTTAGACCATTGACTCTGGCACGCTTTTCGGTGTAAAGCGGATCCAACGGCGGACATCGTTTTGACCGAAATTACCGTTTTGCCTCTGTGTCCAGAATTGGACTTAAGGACAGACAATCCTAGCTAATTTGACTATTCTGAGAACGTTGGTACTATTTATTTCAGCATCCGGAGACTTCTGCATGTGTTGACTGATTGTGGCACTTTGAGTGGTATATTACTATTAGTTTTTCAGCTAAGGACCTCAGGCAAGTGCACTTTCTGATTGCTTTCCGATTCATAGTAGTCTTTTTATTTCATGTCTATACATATATCTTGCTGCTTGTTGACACGCTTGTCACACAGAGTAGTCGGGAGGGGAAATATCTTAGTAGACATGTGGTCTACCCAGAACTATCCCATGATGTCTATTCGTGAACAATAGCACCTGTACACGACACGTGCAGGTGCCGGATTTACCCCCTAGCCATTCACATGTCAAAAAGGATATTTCACACCACCTAGATAGATGTCTTTTATTAGTTTTTCCTTGTTTACTTCTATATCGTGCTATGTCATCAGTTTTCTTACTAGCTTTCATATTCCATATGCTATTTTCATGTCTTGTTAATTCTATTGTGTTTTGTATTGCCGTCGGTTTGTGTACTTGTTCCAATCCTGACTGGATAACCAACATTTTTTAGGTTTAGCCGCGATCACTCTTAGCACTGGAAAGACTTGGGTATGCTGAAGACAACCTAGAAATAGATGGCAATGTATCATTTTCATTAATTATAAAATTTGGTATTTCCTTTAATTTTAAATGATGTAAATGTTGTAATAAATTTAGAAATGTGAATGAGCAGTAAATGTTGTATTTTTGAGCATTTATTTCTTGTGGGCTTGACATCGTTCTACCGCCGACTCTGCGGCGTAGGCTGGCTTGGACACGTCTCGTATCCGAAAAAATAGGTGCGAGTCGTGACAAGTTTTTGTGGTGGCCCATGCAGGTCTGTTTTCGCAAAAGATTGCGAACTCGCGATGGTACGTTAGTTGTACTATTGCGAGCTTGCGCCCAGGAAATGCTCATTCACAATTAGGATTAAAATAATTTAGGAGAATAACTAGGACTAGGAGTCCCTTGTTCAAACTGACCGTTGGGTAGTTAAGGTTATTAGATAGGCCATGCAATTTAGGTAACTTGCTGGATCCCTATAGGTACACTCTTACTTTTGATATGACAATGTGATCCAATGTGGATATACTATTCGCTTGGTATGTTAGACTTGCCTAGAATTAAGGCGTTAATTTTGATGAACTGTTTAATTTTCTTTTTTGCTGTATTAGATATAAATCTTATATCATAAGTTAGAATTGTCTAATTTAAATTCTCTTTTGCTGTAAGGAGTTAGATTTTGATTCTCTCAAAACTTAAACCACTTGTGCCCTTTCCAAAAATCTCGCCTACTTATATTTTGACTATCTTGACCAATGCTGCTATTACAGCCTAGTTTTGCAAGCTTGCCCTTTTATCGAGCTTGATTCAAGACATATGTTTATTGGGGACGCCCGCTAACATATTGTCTAATCAGAATCATCGTATTACGGTCTGATCAACCATGATGCATTTGGTTCGCTTTTCATTTAACTATCTTACGTGGATTGAGATGTAGATGTCTCTAGGATACTCATCCGCGACTGCTTTGGCAATTTTTCTTGAACTATACATTCGCCTTTGAATCACGTAATTATATTCAGTGACATCTCTCTTAAACTCTTCATTGTTTTTGTCTTTCACCGATTAGAAAGACGAAAGCTCGTAATTGATAGATAGATACAGAGTATTCCCCATGGCTATGATAGTTGTATACGCAAGTGTAGCTACCATCGGCCAGTCCTGTGACAGAAAACTTGCCACCATATCCTAGCCTCTAAGGTGGGTAGACTGTAAGCCTTCTTGGGATATACGAGGATTACCGATTGATTAGAATAATTTATCTTTAGAATGATTAATGCCCATGGACTCCCACTTTCCGTTTAGATCATTTTGTGTCCCCGGCCGTGTCATTAATATTCGGAGCACGAGACCAACTGTTACCTTTCAACAAATTTCATATGCAAGATCTAGACGAGTCTGTTTCACTTAACAAAATGCCAGAGAAAATTGGCTTTTGAAAATAAAACGAGAAAAAGTACAAGAAGTACAAGTTTGATTCTGAAAAAGTATTACTATGGAAGTTTGATCTGTAAATGATCACTTTGTTCCTTGGACCATATGATGATGATGAAGATCGCTGCTTGAAGTTGAACAACCGGAAGAACTAAGTCACCAGAAAGGTATCGATGCACTTGGGCACTGATGGCGAGGCCGAATGCTTTCCTGCTTTGCTTCACTCTGTTCTGAAAGAAAGGTTGAAGAAGAATGCTCTGGAAAATCAAAATCTCTAAGTTCTGATCTCTGTATTCTCTTATGTCTCTGTCTGTCCGTCTTTGAGAAAAATAAGTCCATTTATAGACTTGGGCTCTTGTGCGTAAAAACTCAGCAAAAGTTCCGTCTTTACGCCAACAACCGCCACCCACGACCAAAGTCATCCTCTGTATACGTTAACACGTGTCCCATCATTTCATTAAGAATAGGATGCACGTACACACGTTCTTCGGGATGTGTGGCATGAAAGCCATGTAGGCAAACTACGTTCCAAGATGGTCAGAAAGAATATGGCATAAAAATAGCCGCAATGTACTCTGAGCGTAAAGCAGTAGACTAGGCGTAAAATAGCCCCAACATAGACTTCCAGTGTAAAGTGGTTGTTAAATAACCTTGAGCATAAAAGTAGCTCAAATAGACTTTACGCACACGTCAACTGTTGAGCGTAAAAGCTCGTATAGTCTTCATGCGTAAAAGAAGCCATAGTGTGAGCGTAAAGTAGCTCAATCCACATACTAAACGACAACATTGGTCTCTGTGTAAAAACAAATCCCTTTGAATTCTGTGATATATGCCATCATTAAAATCTCCATGTCAGAGTTTGCATTAAATACGAGACTTGACAGCTTTGTCCGAGACTTGACAGCTTTGTCCAGCGTAAAAGTGGCTGGTCTGTCCTTGGCGTAAAACCATTGGTGTAGACCCGAGCGTAAAATGATCAGCCTGCTTTAGGCGTAAAGTGATTAGCCTTGTCTTGGGCGTAAAGTATTTAGACTCTCTGCGGCGTAAAGTAGATCAATTTGAGTGGAATGATCTATCACTTTGACTCTTTCTGTGAAGCACTTTTTACGCTCCTACAAGACCCCCTTCAAAGTTTTCAAATATCTCCAAAATTTGGAACACTTTGAACAGAAGCGTAAAAATTAAGTTTTGACCAGTCAGCGTAAAATTCGGGATACGCAACAGTCATCCGCGTAAAAGTGGGGATATCCAACAGTCGGCGTAATTTCTGGAATTTGAACCGATTTGAAAACTTCCCTATAAATAGGGTTCTTCGGAGAGAGAAAACACTTTCACTCATCTTTTTTACAATCTCGAATTCCTTTGCCCTTTCTTTCTTCGAAACCTTCATTTTGATCCGATGGCTCCCAAGAAATCATCCGCCGCCAGCAACAAGGGGAAGAAACCTGCCGTCGATTCATCGTCGGCTCCCATTCAATCGTCAACACCACATCGACAACCCAACCCGGCCGTAGCTCCGCCTATGATGGGTAAAACCCTATTCTCTGGCTGGAAGAATCTGTCGAGGAAGAAGAAGATAACCCAAACTTTCAGCTTTTTACGCCCACGTTGTACGTGTTAGCGTAAAAACTGAAATAACAACATACGCCCACGTTGTACGTGCTAGCGTAAAAGATAAAAAAGAATATACCCACGTTATACGTGCTAGCGTAAAAACTTAACTACGCTCATGTTCGTACATGCCAGCGTAAAAAGTCATATTACGCTCACATCAACATGTGGTAGTGTAAAATTCATCAATCACTGAGAGACTTTGTAAAACAAAGACTTCATAAACTTTTATCAACTTTTAATAATCGTAAAAGTCAATGTCTTTAATCATTTAACTTCGAACTAATTTGATCTCTTTTGTCCTTCTGTCAGTGGACTTGCAAGCTCACCCTCTTGAAGAAATTTTTGGCTCCTCGGTTGGCATGCTGGGTTCAAATTATCTGGAGGATTTATCTCATGTTCAATTTCTCCAATCCGACCCAGAGTATCCTGCAGAAAGAGCACAACTGATATATGCCCAAGGAGATAGGATGTTATTATCCATGATAAATGGGGAAGTACTGATATCACTGGATAATCAACAATTCTTGAAGCCAGCTTTCCTATTTGGAGATGCGATATATTATAAATCACAGACTCATCCCAAAAAAGAGGCTTGGGTATTTAGATCTGGAGAAAGGGTAATGTATCTCCCTGACATGGACATGGATTACCCTATATCTGCTTTCGTCCATGCTAGCCATCACCGTCAAATGCTGTGGAATTTGACTCCCAGTAGCTATGGTAGACCGGGCAGAATCATTTTCAGAAGGGAGAAAGCGAATGACATGGGTTATCACATTAGCACTCCTTGTGGTGGTGTTATTCCATTTTCTGGACTACTGCCTGGGTTTACACCAAGCGAGGATTCATCTCTCATTCAACCGGTCCAGATTCCCATGTTCATAAATAGATTCATAAGGGAAGGAGTTTTATATCCTCAGACCAACCCTAGGCTGACAGGGTGGCTGACCCCTTATAGTAGTAACTGGATCCAGATCAGCAATTGGGTCATGAAAAACTTTAAAACAGAATTGGACGACATTGGTTTGTATAAAGCAGTGGCTTCTACCAGTTATGGCATTCCGCCGAACGGCAATCTGTTCTTGGCTTTATTGGAATTGTATATGAGTTCGACAGAAACTTTCGCAACCCCACATGGCGAGATGGGTCTGGCCCTACATGAGATGCAATTCATCTCGAAGCTGCCAATGGACGAGTTCCCCTATGAAGAATATATCCCCTCCAATCGGGAATTGGCAGAAATTCGGAAGAAGAATCCCAAACTGGTGCAAGTTTACGAAGAACTTATGTGCCATTATCTGATTTGTACCAGCATGTATGAAACCGGATCACATCTGGCATACATTACAAAATGGAAAATTTATCTATTCTATCATGAAAATAGAGTGTCCAAGACAGAGAAGAGCAGGTTCCGAGAAGACAAAACTCAGGTCATCAAGCCTTGCTCTATAATTCCTGCAGATTTAATTCAGGAATTGATGGTGTCGCAGAAAGCTCGCGACCGATATCTATCTACCAAAACTGGAGACATCCCTGCGGGGACTGAGGCTTTAAGCTACCTGAGGCAGGGTAGTCAAAAGATGTCGAAAAAGGCCTTGTTGGCAGGCTTCTTATCCTTATGGCTGCGCAGATGGGTTGTGCCAGGGATCAGTACTGTGGACCGATTTCACCGCAACATATTGTGGCCAGCGGTCCGTCTGGTATTCAGGAACAGAATTAACCTGTTGTCGGCAATGGTATGCCGAATAAATGTAGGTCTACGGATTTTTGGTGAAGAACTAATCAATAATGCTCCTCATAATTTTCCAAGGGTGGAGTTACCATTCACCTATTTGATAGGTTGGTTACTACACCATAATTGTAATTTGTTACCACCAGGCCGTGAGGATGAAGTTCGGGTTTTTAGCAAATCCACGTGGAGAACTACAACGTTGGCAGACACCCGAGCGGCATTAAATTATTCGCATGGCTGGAATTTCTTCTGCACCAGACCACCAGTTCCGGCTGACTGCCTTGGTGTGCAATTTGAAGATAGAGTAGATAAATCGGCCTTATTGTCGAGATCTGTCTACCGATGGCTAGTGTACATCAGACCCTCTCATCTGATGTACAGGAATGAAGATAACTGTGCGTTCGAGCCTTATCTTCCAAGTAGGTTCGCTCGCCAGTTTGGATATGACCAACTTCATGTTGGCAATCCTTCTACCAGCTTCTATCATTATGGGAAGCTGATCGACGGTGCACGAGCATGGAGATATTTCAGAGCTGCATGTACTGGTGCTAGATTCACCATATCTACAGCCACTAGTACAACTGAGCTACGCAAACTTCATTCGTATGCTCGTTTCTATACATCTATCCGCTCTTTTGAAGTCGGTTATAGTATGCAAGGAAGTCTTCGGTGGGCTCAAGAGGGAAATGTTGAAGAACCTATCAGGATAGCCCCCGACGTACCAGACAATTCTGCCGCTATAGATAAATTTCTGGCAGTAATTCCTAGAGGAGCTGGGGAAATAGCCGCGGGACCAATAATTGTTGGAAAGACCCGCAAACGAAAGCAGAACACAGCTACCGCTTCTCCGGTGAAGTCTCCAGAGAAGAAGAAAAAATTTACCACCAAAGGGCCTTCCAAACTAAGGGCCCATACTCCAGAAGATGACACCTTGGTTGAAGAGGATCATTTTATTGGTTCTTCTCCAGTCCATCCAGGAGAAGGATCTTCAGCCCCTCCACCAGTAGTTGGCTCAAAAGCTGTAACACTTTTGTCTCCTGGATGCCTTAGCACCTCGCTTCATTTATCATTACCAACCAAGGCACAAGTTACGGAGGGTGCTACTACTGTATCTACTACTGATCAAGGCCGTATTCCCTCAGACGAGCCGGCTCTTGACTTCGAAGATGATGACTGGGATGGTGATTATGACTCATATCTTGAAAAAAATGCACATATTCCAAGTATTATACAAAACCTATACGGAATTATATATCATGATTTTGTATACTAACTTATTTTTGTTCGTTTTGCAGATGTCATAATTGCACCAAAGCCTGTGGTTCCTCCTCCTCAAGAAGAAGACATCTATGAAGAAAATGAAAAATCTGAGGAGGAAACTTCTTCTTCCGAAGAAGAGGATGCTGATGAAGAGGGAGGACAACAACCCGAGGTGGAGCATCAAGAAGCACATCCTGAAATAAACCTTCTTGCTGAAAACCAGCACTAGAAAGAGGCTGCAATAGACCTCACTGCAGGTGATGATGAAGCTGCTGGAGGGGAACCAGTCTTAAATAAAGAATCGACTATAGAAAATTTTACTACAACTGAAGCAGTAGAAAATCCTGCGGAGACGACAGTTGAAGAAGGTGCTGCGGAGCCGACAGTTGAAGAAGGTGTTGAAACCAGGGAAGTAATAGTGTCTTCTACTATAGCTGCTGATTCAATATCAGTTTCTGATAAGCCAATACCGGAACCTGAACCAGCTCCTGCAATTGTCACCACATCCACTAATATCACCGTCGCCAGAACTCCAGAAACGGCTGGAGTAACAAATATTGGAGACATTGCTTCTGTAGTTCCTGGGAACCAATTAGTTATAGCAGCAGTGACAACAGCAGCTCCATCTCAGCCTGTTGTTACACCAATGGTATCTGTAGATGTTGGAGATACAATCCCTGAAGCTTCTGGGGATCAATTGGCTATGACGGTAGTAACAGCAACGACTTCATCTCATCCCGCTGTTGCACCATCAATATCTGCTCCCGGTCTCCAAGGAAGAGATCTGTTAGATATTGCTGCCACACCAAGCTCCAGCATAGAAATAAATCTCCTAGTTGAGATTCATACTGACACCTTTTATAAAACCCTGGCAACCCTGATAAAAATGGTCCTGAATAAGGGCCTCAATTATGAGACTTTGAAGGCAGCAATGGCTTTGACCATCAAGAACGTTGCTATGTTCAATGATGCTGAGAGAGCTGCAACATTGGAGAAAATTATGGAAGATCTTGAACAGCCGATCAGAGAATATCTCAAGCTGTCAAGTAAGACTGTTGAAAGTCTCATCGAAGAGGAGTATGACGCCTTAACAGTTGATTATCTTGCTCGAGAGATCACATATAATGAATCTCTCCATGAACATAGTCTGAAGGTTGCCAAAGAGAAGGCCTTTTTGGCTAGAATAAAGCCGGCCTTACATGGTCACAGAGTAGCTTATGATGCTCTGAATATAGATATTCAGAATAAAAATGATGAAATCCACGAAGTCGAGGCAGAGTTAGCTCGCTTGAAGGCCGAAAGGGAAAAGATGATCGAAGCTCGAAATTTGCACCTCACCCAGAGCTCGATTTTAGAAGAGAAAGCCTTTGGGGCTGAATCGACCATCAGAACCCTTGATGAAGCCAAAGAGGGTCTGATAATCTCCTTCGCTGAACTTTTCTGTATTTGTACCCCTGAAGCTCGACGTGCTGAGGCTACCAAGAAGTTACGAGCTCTCATGGCAAGCGGCTAGAAGAACTACAGAAGTTGCTTCAAGATATTTCTTCTCCACCTTGAAAGAGCTCCTTGTAATCTTTTCTTTTATCCATTTTGCAATATTTTCACAAAAAAATGAATGAAATATATATATTGTGATCCTATCGTTTATTTGGAATTTTAAATAATA
This sequence comes from Iris pallida, assembly GCA_029216955.1. NCBI lineage: Eukaryota > Viridiplantae > Streptophyta > Magnoliopsida > Asparagales > Iridaceae > Iris > Iris pallida. Next base: position 2,643,138 of record JANAVB010009199.1, on the reverse strand, counting down.
GGTATGAGATAGAAAATACTTATCAGAGGTTATAGGAACATGACAAGTCTTTTAAACTCAATACATTATATCTATCCAGAGGTAATATGGACATGATAGATAATGAAATCTTGTTTTCTGTTTTAGAGTATACAATACTATCAGAGGTAGTATGGACATTACAGCATGTAAAAACTCAAAGAAAAGTAGATTAATATCTATGCAGAAGTCAAATGGACATGATAGATAGAAAAAACAAGTAGATTTTAATATTCATCCAGAGGTCTTGAGAACATGATAAATAATAAATCCAATTAATCAACTGGTAAGATAGAAGATTAATTTCTGTTTGGAAGTATACAATACTATCAGAGGTAATATGGACGTGACAATATGTAAGAACTCATGATAGATAAGAAAAGCAATTAGATTTGACATTTATCCAGAGATCATGAGAACATGATAAATAACAAATCCAACTTTATATACCAACTGATAAGATAGAAAAAAGAGATGAGTAATCAGCTTAACCAAACCTTGGTAGCTGGGGAATAAGGAGACAGATGTCATGGAAGATATACGTCATTATTTATAAGAGGATGAATAAATCAATATATTTTTCAAGAAAGAGGATATCATTCCCAAGGATCATTCTCAAATGGCTCTGATTCACCATAAATTTGAACCATATTGACTGAGAATACTTGTCCAGATTCATCATATGAGGAATGAGACATATCGGATTCGACGAATTGAATTTCCTCTGAATCCGATGATTGCGAAGAGCTAGAAGAGAATTCTTCTTGTATATCATCATTAAACATGTGAGACGGATCATATCCCAACCTATGACGAGTCTTCTGGTAAAATGGATCACCACACAATGGTAGTCGTCTACCCTTGCCTTGATTGAGACCTTGCATAGTCTTCAAATCATATCCCATATTCTGGATAATCTTGATAGATTGTTGACTATATTTGTCAATTCGGATTCTTCCTTTATCTTCATTTTTCAGATTATCTGTCTGAGCAACAGGGATATTTCTAGCCAGGCCAAACATAATTTAGCGCTTGTTTTTCTTATCAGACGGAACCACAAAATAAGATTCTTCGTGACGTCTATAAGTTGCACAAGCTTGCGATAGAGAAACTACAGGTAGAAGATAGGGAGAAGATGTTAAGAACCTTTGAGCATAAGGTCCAACATCTACATGAGGAGGAAAAGAATTTTTCTTATGATCAATGTATAAAATTTTTTCTGGCTCTATGTCGCCTTTATATTGATGACTTTGCTTATCCGAAGATAAAGTTATTCTTTCAATAAACTTGACAGCCATATACTCGAAAAGGAAATCTTTATTGATGTCAAAAAGTACAGAATGATCAATATTTACATCATTTATAATATGATTACTATGCTTCGGATTAATCAACAGTGGATCATTATCCATCTTCTGCGTAGATTTGCCAAGATTGACAATCAATGGTGGTTTTGGATCATTCGTACAAGAAGTATGTCCTTTGACCTTGATCATAAAGGGTTGAACTTGTCTCTTAGTAGGAACATTTACTGATTCCTCAGATGAAGCTTGAGTTCTTTCTTTAACCTTGATTATCAAAGGTTGATCATTGACAGATTGGGATTGGATTCGTCCCTTAACTATGATCTTCAAAGGTTACTTTTCTGGCGGATCTTCATTAAGAGATTGATCCTCAGTAGATGATTGATCCTCAGCTATGTCTGATATCTCTTTCATATGCTCTTGTTTATAAAGCCTTGAATCAGAAAAATAGGCTTCGATACACTTGAAAGGATTGATATCAGCAAACTCAGTCTTCACAACTCCTTGGGAATCCACATACTTGAAGCATTGGTGGAGAGTTGAAGGCATGATATTATGCTCATGTAACCATGGTCTCCCCAAAAGGATATTATAGGAGACGTCTGAGTTGATAACATAGAAAGTTACCATGGTTCGAAGATCACCAATCTGAATCTGCAGACGAATCTTCCCCAGTGGTTTGCTATTGCCAGAGTTAAAACCGACTATCGTAGTACTAGTGTAAGTCAGATCACTAGTAGGAATCCTCAGGGGTCTGAGCATACTCTGAAGAATTATGCTAATTGAGGACCCAGGATCAATGTAAATCCTGTCAATTTCAGTGGATCCGATATATCCAGTATAGCACAGAGGCATGTCGTGTTTGTTATGCTTCAACAGCATATCTTCTTGCGTAAAGGTGATGTTGGGAATTGCTTCCATCACACTATGACATTGCGGACATGAAACAGGAGTATTATCAGGACTCTTGAGTTGAGCCAAGCATGAATCTGCTTGAAGTAAGGCTTCACTCAAAGTCTCTCTGCTTTCTCTGGAAAGGCGAAGCAGTTCAAATATAGATAGTCTAGCCGGAGTATTGGCCAACTGAGCTAGAATATCAAACTTATAGGGTTTCATCACTACCCCCTGACTGGAAGCAGACTTCAATGGGACGTCAAAGCGTACTGCTTTCTGTTTCCCCTTTTCAACCACAGAAGGTTTAGCCGGAACAGGAGAAGGTTGAGTTGGTAGTGTCTCCACTGCATCTTCTTCTTCTTTGGAGGATCCTTCATAATCTTTGTGGTACTCTTTCCCAGATCTTGTACCAGCAAAAGTTTCTTCTTCGGACTCAGGAGAAGGAAGTACCATATTACAGGATTTAGTCTTCCTTCCCTTAGTCTTCTTCTTGTAAGGAGCTTCAGAACCCAATCCAACAGTAGAATTTTGATTTTGAATTTGTAAAGGAAGTCGTATTCCTTTATCGTAATTCAAACCTTCTGCCTTTTGAAAGTCATAAACCATCTTTTTCATGAGAAGGACAGATTGCTGACTATACAAGTGAGTGTGCAGCGGACTTTTAACAAGTGGTTCAACAGAAGAAAAAGAAGAAATCTCTGTAACTACAGAAGAATGAGGAATAGAAATCTCTGTAGCTATAGGAGAATGATTGAGGTTTCGAGGAGAAATCCCCGTCGGAACTTTTTCATAAGCAGCGAAGACTTGTTGTGCCCGGTATAAAGGAACACTATTCATGACTAGCCACTGCTGATGAGTAAACTTGAGCTTGGTAGGAGGAGCTAGACTTGGAGGACAGATGTTCAGTCCTCTCAGTCTATCTTCTAAAGGAAGGCCATCCCATATATGATCCAAATCATCAGGATCTGCGATAACATGAGAAATCATATTGCAGGTTTTGACTTTCTTACCCTTCTTAGATTTTGAAGTTTTACCTTCATTTTCCAACTCAGACACTAAGTCAGGATGTACCCACATAATTTCGCCATTCTTTAGTGTGAGTGGCAGCAATCCTGCATTTTCTTCTCTGGCATGCGGGATATTCACGATCTTCATCGTCGCCTTTGGAATTGGGATAATTCCATCTAGGACTTGCTGTGGAGGAAAATCTCCGAACTGAAGAGAAACCATATTGGTCGTAACCGTATGGTCATCATTGGTTAAAGCAATAGCACCACCATTTATCAGCTCTTGGATTTTCTTTTTCAAGACATAGCAAGCACTGGTAGGATGATTAATGTATCTATGATAGATACAATATTTGGGATTATCAGTCAAATTCACCTCATTAGGCCTCTTGGGCTCCGGAATCTGAAGTTTGCCACTTTTTACCAGACATTGGAATATCCCTGGGATATCACTTTCGTCAAAAGAGTATTCTTCTTTTGGCCTGGAAGATTCTTGATTATTCGGCGTCGTTTTGTTCTTGAAAAGATTGACCATAAGAGTATCTTTTCCTTTCACATTACGATTGCCAGAATTATTACCAGGATTACTTTTCTTCCCTTTATCTTCTGAAGAGAAAATCATTCCATGCTCACGAGCCAACCTACCATTGGTCTCGGCAGAAACTGCTGCTATGATAAACGAAGCCCAATCTGTGAATTGGGAACCCGTGAAGACAGCAATGGATGGTCGCAGATTCATCTTGCATGTATCAATCAACGCTGAATCTGGCATACCAGGAGGCATCTTTAGAGTAGCCTATCGGAAACGTTCGATAAACGTCCGAGTATCTTCTTTCTCCTTTTGTTTGATTTCTATCAAGGAGGACATGTTCATGTCCATACCTCCTTCATAGAAGCGGGAGAGAAACATTGCCTTGAATTCGTCAAAAGACGAAATAGAATTATCGGGTAAGCTACGATACCAGTCGTAAGCTGAACCCGTCAGGCACCCGATGAACACTCGAGTGAGAAGAGCATCATTTTTCTGCAAGTGCACAGTCATAATATCAAAGTAATTGATATATTGAATGGGAGATACTTTTCCATCGAACAGAACCATAGATTGTGGCTTAAATTTTGGTGGAATGGGTACATCATTCCAATGAGGAGGATAAGGTTGCTTAATCCCTAACCTCTGGAGCTGATCTTTGTGTCTCAAAACTTCAAACTGTGCTTTGAGCTCATGTACTGCTTGAATGGCTTCACTGGTTTGAGGAAGCACATTTGATTGAATAGTTGGATGTACCGTAACCCCCACTGGAGGTGGTACGTCTTTAGGAATGATGGGATCTGAAGATGCAGAATTTTGATTAACAGCAGGCTCTTGAATATTCAAAGGTATTTCAGCCCCTTGACTATCTTGAGTTTGTGCTGCTACTGGTACCGGTGTTACTACTGCCGGCTGAGCAGTTTGCTGATTCAAAATTATCTGATGCATGCCTTGCACCATGTTAAGCATGTCTTTCAGTGATTGCTCCACGGCAGTGAGACGTTGTTCCGTATTAGCAGATGACGTCTCTGGTTCATCTCCAACAGCGTAGGATTCAACCTCTCTTGAAGATATAGAGGGATTAGTATAGAAGTATGAATCCACACTATCGGGATCAGACTCAAAAGATTGAGTACCCCCAGCTTCTGAATCAGAAGTCTGCAATTGTCTTTGTCTTCTTGATCGAGTATTCTGATATACTCCTTCAAAGGAATCAAGAAGTCTGTTGAATTGTTGTTGACCTGGAGTTTGGGACATATTCCATCTTGGATGTCGTCCTCTGTTAGTATGAGATGCCATATTGACTAATGCATATGACAGCTCATGTTCTTGGTCTTCAGCTTGATGTTGAGGCGAGTTAAAACTTAATCGATCAAAAACTGACCGTTTTGAAGCCGAACAACAACAGTTAATCACAACCTGGTGATATTCACAATGATGTTTTTCTTGGGGGAGTGTCACCGGAGATTGTCTGTTCTTACGCTTTTGCATTAGTAATTCACGTAAATCAGAAGGAACAGATGGAGTATTCTTCTTTATTACATTTGGGGTAGAAAAACGTTTAGTCCCTTGTGTATAAAGAAGATTACTGGCTGTATTCGCAGAACCAAACTGTACATTTTTACGCGTTTGGAGTTGTGTGCATAAATCTTGAGATTTTTGAGCACGAAGGACTCCATTTTCATGGCGTGTAATTTGTAAGTTTGGTACTTTGCGTAAAGCAGTATAAGAAGGTTGTTGGTGTAGGACAGAAGCCTTACCAACAACATTTTTACGCTGTACATGTTTAGGTATATTCACATTAGATGTAAAAATATCGTTGTGAATTTTATCTACACTGTCAAAGACAGGAGACTTACCTTTACACGTAGAGCATAAAAATTGGTTATCTACCACGTCACAGACGGGAGATTTTGTTTTACGCGAGGAGCGTAATTTATTTGGGCCTACCACGTCACCGACGGGAGACTGATTCTTACCCTCAGAAGCATTAACATTAGAGTCTGTCGCATTACAAATGGGAGACTTATGCTTATGCGTTGAGCGTAAAACATGGTTTTTACCTACTGGGCATAAAACCTGGTTCTTACGCAGTGGGCGTAAAACCTGATTATCTTCACCGTGACAGACGGGAGATAAGTTGTCACACTTAGAGTGCAACTCTGAAGTAAGGACTGCCTCGTTACGAACGGGCGCCCCTACGACAGGAGTGGGAAGAATTCTCTTGTCATCAGAAATAACAGAGAGATCAGAAGCGACTTTGGATTTAGGAATCCAAACTTTTTGTTCTTTGCGAGACTTTTGAACATTGGAGCAGCGAGAACCACCCCCAGTTCGGAGAATTTCTTCATAGGCAGTCTGGTCGAAGTGCACAACCAGAGTCTTCTTGGTCGAACCGACCGAAATATCATCATATTGAGCAATTACCTTCTCGTCAGAGGAGAAGGTGGTCCCCAGCAGAGTCGCCATTTTGTTTCACTTAACAAAATGCCAGAGAAAATTGGCTTTTAAAAATAAAACGAGAAAAAGTACAAGAAGTACAAGTTTGATTCTGGAAAAGTATTGCTATGGAAGTCTTATCTGTAGATGATCACTTTGTTCCATGGACCATATGATGATGATAAAGATCGCTGCTTGAAGTTGAACAACCGGAAGAACTAAGTCACCAGAAAGGTACCGACGTACTTGGGCACTGATGGCGAGGCCGAATGCTTTCCTGCTTTGCTTCACTCTGTTCTGAAAGAAAGGTTGAAGAAGAATGCTCTGGAAAATCAAAATCTCTAAGTTCTGATCTCTGTATTCTCTCCTGTCTCTGTCTGTCCGTCTTTGAGAAAAATAAGTCCATTTATAGACTTGGGCTCTTGTGCGTAAAAACTCAGCGAAAGTTCCGTCTTTACGCCAACAACCGCCACCCACGACCAAAGTCATCCTCTGTATACGTTGACACGTGTCCCATCATTAAATTAAGAATAGGATGCACGTACACACGTTCTTCGGGATATGTGGCATGAAAGCCATGTAGGCAAACCACGTTCCAAGCTGGTCAAAAAGAATAGGGCGTAAAAATAGCCCCAATGTACTCTGAGCGTAAAGCAGTAGACTCGGCATAAAATAGCCCCGACATAGACTTCCCGCGTAAAGTGGTTGTTAAATAACCTTGAGCGTAAAAGTAGCTCAAATAGACTTTACGCACACGTCAACTGTTGAGCGTAAAAGCTCGTATAGTCTTCATGCGTAAAAGAAGCCATAGTGTGAGCGTAAAGTAGCTCAATCCACATACTAAACGACAACATTGGTCTCTGTGTAAAAATAAATCCCTTTGAATTCTGTGATATATGCTATCATTAATATCTCCATGTCAGAGTTTGCATTAAATACGAGACTTGACAGCTTTGTCCGAGACTTGACAGCTTTGTCCAGCGTAAAAGTGGCTGGTTTATCCTTAGCGTAAAACCATTGGTGTAGACCCGAGCGTAAAATGATCAGCCTGCTTTAGGCGTAAAATGATTAGCCTTGTCTTGGGCGTAAAGTATTTAGCCTCTCTGCGACGTAAAGTAGATCAATTTGAGTGGAATGATCTATCACTTTGACTCTTTCTGTGAAGCACTTTTTACGCTCCTACAGAGTCCACCCTCATCTAGGTATATCATGTCCCACCCAAATCTGTCCCCTTGTACTCTATTTTTGTGCTACGACTTTCAGGTTAAAAGGACCAACTATAACCCCTACCATGATACCAGTATACTTTCCAACTAGCAACTAGCTCAACCACTTGAGTTAAAGCCTATTCTAGGTTACCCTAACATAGCAAACATAGTTTTATCTTGAAATCTTGTCCAGTCCATATAGATTGAAATCTAATGTTCATCCATCAACGACTGATGTCCAAATAGAGAACCCATTAAGACCACAACCTTGATTTTCCAAATTCCGTCCTATTGTGGAACCTTGCTTAAAATTCCGGAAACGGAATTTCTATATTGCATGGATTGTAAGACCCTCCAAGAAACGAAGGGTTCTTCGATTTAGCAGGTGACTGGACTAGAGTAGCTCATCTAGTAAATAAGTCAATGTTTCGTAAACTTTCTTTCTGTCTACATCATTGGATACCCTCTACCGCTTTGGGAACTTCATATTTGCTTTCGATTATTCTTTCTTACCTTCACGTCCTTTCTATTTCGGAGCGAGAATGGTCATGCTTATTAGAGTTTACCAATATTTCTTGGCTATTTGTGTGAATTTGTTGCTTGTTAGGGTTATTTGATAGATAGGAAGGGATCATAAATGCCATAAGCAGTAGATAGCTATTGGCAGAAATTTTAGCAACTAGTTGGAAGATTATCAAGTTTTAGCGTCAGGTGTTTGAAGGGAGTAGTGTGACCAAAGGTGGGTAGAAGTCCTCGGAGTTTCGTAGTTACAAAATGGCTAGAAGGAGAATACAACTATTTTGAGGAATTAAATTTGAGAAGATTAAAGAAATAGTGGATTTATAATTTTTTCAGAACAGTTATGAATTAGAATTTCGAGGACGAAATTATTTTTAAGGTGGGTAGATTTGTAGCTCCCCTTTCCAGAAATTTTAAGATATTTTTATTATTAATTCATTTTACTTAAACGGTAATTTTTAGACTGAACATAAAGGGGTATATACACCATTATTGATTTATGGGGAATTGTTATTATTATCACTATTTTATTATTATATAATATTATTATTATTATTGGTGATATTGTATTTGTCAAGTAAATGTTATATATATATATATATATATATATATATATATATATATATATATATATATATATATATATATATATATATATATATTCATTTTTATATTAATAGGCCCTATAATAGAATATATTGGGATTTTATTTAAATTGGGTGGAGAGTATTATATAAGCATATATAGGAAAATATAGATAAATAAATATAAGTAGATATATATATGGATTAATATCCAAGAACCAATTCCACTACAATTCACTCCATGATATGTAGCCTAGGGTTTCAATTAATAGGTTACTTGAGAATGAAGATTGTGCATTAGAGGTGGATCAGACTTGATGGTTCTCAATAGTAGGCTTGGTGCTTGGGCTTCATTGGTTTCCCATAAAGGGATATGATAAATATTTGTGATTCGATTTGCTAGGTGGAATTGATGCTGGACTTAGGCATAAGATTTTTAGAATATACTTTATGCTTAAGGTGGTGAAGATCAGAGAACAATGGTCTCAGATTTGAATAGGGAACCTTGTAGCCTGTGAAGAAACTCCAACAAAGAAAAAGAAAACATGCAATACTTCCTCCTCTTCAAGTTGGAGGAAAATATATTATTCCTATAAGATCGTGATGTAGATGATCCCTTCAAAGCTCCAATCACCCGTTTACTTCCCCTCCCTTTACTGTTTGCGCCAAGCTTATTTATGCTGCCTGGTTCGACCCATGTTGATGTTTCACTTCTTAATCAATAGCCTTGTGTAGTATGAGTGTATGACTTGGTTATATCCTTACTTCTTAGTTCCAACTCCTAAGCTCTGGTATGTTCAGTTTTCCACTATTTGACTTCAATATTAAGTGGAAGTATTATAATTGTAGGAAGGTTCTCGCAGCCATACCTCTACTTATTTAATCTAACAAGCTGAAACATAGTCAATATTATAAACTCAAACCAGGCCACAGAGCCCACCTCTCGAGCAGAAGACTCAGCCCAAAATCGCACCTAAGTTTTCCCCACAGACCCGCAATAGCAAACCCAGCACCGGAGCCCACTTGGCCGGCCCACAAGAGAGCGGTCGAGCCCCCACATACTAAACAACCGCCCCCACCCAGTTCTCAAACTTGGGAAGTTATTTGGTCACAGCCGTGAGAAAACCAAAACGGCTGATATATATACGAAGGCCGGGAGAACGAACGCTAAACCTAACTCTAAATCCCAATACCAGCGCCGCGCCCCCAACCCCAGCAGCGAGGCGTTCCGGACGGAATTCGCAGCGACGTCCCGTCGCGTACGATCCATGGTTTTTCGATTCGTCTTTTCAGGTATAAACCTAACATATACCACTTCAAATTCCTTCAGATAGAATTAATTCTAGTGCGCTAAATCACCCATAAAATCGATGCCAAAACTGGCGAAAAACTGAATCAAAAATAGGATTGAAAATAGTCGAGTTAGCCTACTTTGCATTTATTTATCTTCCAAACCATGCATAATTTTGAAAACCTATTTGAAGTCGTTTATTGACAACATGTAGGGCTTCGAATCCCTTTTTTACAGAATTTGATTTCATCGACTACGTGCCGAGAGATCGGATTCCGAAGTTTCCCAAAAACCTGTTTTAAAAACTAGAAAATTCATCCACACGACGTGCGTCCCGCCATTCCGGGCGACGTGGTCGCGAACCGTAAGCATCGTGTCACGCTCCAGAACCAGAATACTGGAGAGCGGGGGCAGACATAGCCAGCTACGTATATTGAAATAGAATACATCTCAACTATACGGTCACGGCTGTCTAGATATGAGGGTTTACTACAAGCCAGTAGTCTCTTAAGGTCAAGCCTATTGTCTCAATCTTAAGCAATTAACAGAGTTACAAGATATTAGAGCATCAAATATATATATATAAGGCGTCCCAAATATTACATATTGGATGATCATGAAGCTAGTCGTACAAAATGATAGGACTAGCAAGAGTTCAGTCATACATGATCAACCCTAGGATTTGTTAATCATGTTTACAGCCCGTAGGCAGACAATAATTAAATGTGCATCGAGCTAACAGGTGCTCGTCGGCTAAACGCCTCAAAAAAATAAATTTACAAATAAGTGGGTGAAACAAAAAGGGAAAACCCACTCGTAGCCCGGGTTCCGTCTAGTGTTCACCATTGGACTGGAAGCTTGGTAGATCCTCGGGAGCTGCTCCGAAATCTGGCTACACAAAACCAGCTGGGTCAACCCCAGAAAGAGCAAGTGCCACAAGGAGGCCACAAATAAGAACAAAAGCCAGCATATCAGAACATAAAGAATAAAAGAAAGTACAAGTAGTAATGTACACAGGGCGATAAACGACTAGGGACGTGGAACCATTCCGGGAGCCAGGTTACAATCCTTAAACCAGACAAGGACCGGGGTTGTAACCCTTCGCCTGAATAGCTCACTGTCTCTACTCATTTATCGTTAAGATAAGTAAAACAAACATGCTCAGGAGATAGCAGGTACTGGAGCTAGACAAGACTTAGACAAGGCTGGACACCATCCATTCGCAATCGGCCAAACAAATACTACGGCTTACTACTTTAACTAACTAGGGTTATCACAAACCTAATTACTATAAAATATGCAAGTGAGAATTCCAGTCCCAAGCCCTGCAGACCATCCAGTTATCCTTCCGCGGGTTGAGAGTTATAGGTGGGTACATTGCCCGGAAGACAAATGTACCCTTAGGTGACTTAGAGGGTGCAACACATGACAGTGTGCTGGAAATGTGCTCTACTCGTCGGCAAGCTACAAGTCCATTAAAGCACCCAGATAACGAGATTGCCTGTGACTGGAAATTCTCCATGTTCTAGTTTGATCTAATAATTAGCCTAATCCAATTTAGCACGAGTCCCTGGCCGTGGTACCCAGGAAGTCACGTCCTAGACATGATGCAAGACAAGACAAGTGGATTGTACAAGCAAGCAAGCAGGAGCACCCACGGTGTCAAGTTGATTATACGAGTCAAGTTACAAGTTACAAGTCAAGTCAAGTCAGGTCAAGTACAGGTCAAGTACAGGTCAAGTCAAGTACATGTCAAGAGTGCGCCGCCACGGGCCACTATCAAGTCAGGTTGGTCATGTCAGGAGTGCACCACTACGGGTCACTGTCATGTTATGCTAGTTCCTTGTCATACCATGCCATGTACAATAGTCATTCCAAATATATTAAGTAAATCAAGTTCATGACAAAAGGTCCCTGGGGTCGGGTTGCGCAGGAGTCAAGTGCGCCAGGGGCCAACTGCGCAGGAGTGAGCTGCGCAGGAGTCGGCTTGCGCTGAACTGGTTGGCACAGGGGTCAGATTACGCATGAGTGGATGGCGCAGGGTCAGATTGCGCATGAGTGGAGTGTGCAGGGTCAGATTGCGCATGGGCAGACTGCGCATGAGCGGACTGCGCATGAGCAGACTGCGCATGAGCAGACTGCACATGAATCCATGCGCACTCGGGTTGAGTGCGGTTCGCCAAGGGGCAAGCTGCACGGTCGGCGCTGCGCTAAGGAGTGCTGGCCGAGGGGGAATGCGCAATCCAGCCCTGCGCTAAAGAGCGCAGGCTGCTGTCTTCTTCTCCAGGCCGAGAAGAAGACTCCAAGAACTCTAAGGTTCAAAACTTCATATCTTGGTAAAATCAAAACCAAATCTAGATTTTCAAAGGTCTAACTTGAGTAAAATCGAATTCTCTTCCACATGGAAGCATCAAAACATGCAAAAATCGAAGTTTAATGGATCAAAACCAAGGATTTTCAAAAATGGTTAAAACCTAGATCTAGAAGAATGAAAGCTCCAAATCAAAAAATGTCAAGTTCTAAAGTTGTTCTCCATGGCCTAATCTAGTTAATGGACAAATAAAAAGTGATGCTTATTTGATGGCAAGGTGCACTTGCCTATGGGTTGGGGAGTTGTGTGGAAGAAGGAAGAAGAAGAAGTTGAAAGAAATTAATGGAGTTATGGAGGAGAGAGAAAAGGTTGGTGGGTTTTAATGAGGGTAGTTGTGATGGAATAGAGGTGGAGGATAGGCTAAGGTGTTCCACTCATGATGAACCAAACCAAATCAAACCTACTCCACAAAATAAAACCAAGCCATGGTCCAAACCCATTTACGAGAACCCGAATCCACAAGTCGAGAAAATAAAATACGTGCCAAAAATCAAATTACGAGTACAAATACGAAATACAGGAAATGGGGGTGACAACTCTACCCACCTTCAATTCCGTCCTCGGAATTTAATCAAGGAGCTAGAGATTGCCACGACAAGCTATGCTAAGCACAGACAAGCTACACTAAGCAGTTCAATCATACAATGCAAGCAAGGAAGGGAAAGCGTAAGGCACAAGGAAGACATTATACCTTACGAGTTAAACAGGTAGGGATATCGCGATCGGATGTCGTCCTCACGCTCCCACGTTGACTCACCTAGAGAGTGATGACCCCAAGCAACACGGACTAAGTTAATAGTCTTGTTCTTGAGCGTCTTTTCTCTCCGGTCTAATATAGACACGGGCCTCTCCTCATACGAAAGGTTGGTACCAACAACCAATTCCGAATGATCTAGGATATGGCTCGGGTCCGGGATGTACCGTCTTAATTGGGATACATGAAATACATCATGTACCTCACTTAGCGACGGCTGAAGAGCAAAACGATAGGACACATCGTCTACTCGCTCCAGAATATCGAACGGCCCTATATACCTAGGACTAAGCTTTTTCCGTACGCCAAAACGAATGACGCCGCGGGTAGGCGAGATCCTAAGGAATACATGGTCGCCGACGGCAAATTCTAAGGGACGCCGATGAGCATCGGCCCAATGGCGCTGGCGATCCTGAGCAACTCGGAGGTGATCTCTGACTTTCCTGACCACTTCAACCGTCTGAGAAATCAGTTCTGGACCTAGCATCTGCCTCTCTCCGACATCGTCCCATGCTAACGGAGATTTGCACTTCCTGCCATACAGAGCCTCGAAGGGTGCCATCTGGATACTGGCCTGGAAACTATTATTGTACGAGAATTCCACCAGGTGCAGGTGATCCTCCCACGAACCACCGAAGTCAAGGGTACATGACCGCAATATATCTTCGAGAGTTTGTATAGTACGCTCTGACTGCCCATCTGTCTGCGGATGATACGCTGAGCTGAACTTGAGACGAGTCCCCAAACTTTGATGAAGACTGCGCCAGAAGTGCGATGTGAATCTCGTATCCCTATCTGATACTATGCTGACTGGCACTCCGTGAAGTCGGACGATCTGCCTGAGATACATCTCTGCTAGCTGCACCGTCGACTGTCTAACTCTAAATGGAAGAAAGTGTGCCACCTTGGTAAGCCTGTCTACAATGACCCAAATAGCATCTCTGCCTGCCGGAGATCTGGGTAACCCAGTCACGAAATCCATGGTTATGTGTTCCCATTTCCATTCTGGGATCGGTAAAGGTTAAAGAAGTCCAGCTGGCCTCTGATATTCAGCCTTGACTTGTTGGCAAACCAAACATCGAGAGACATACCGGGCTATCTCCCTCTTCATACCATTCCACCAAAAGTGTTGACGAATATCTCGGTACATCTTTGTGCTGCCTGGGTGGATGGAATACTGCGAACTGTGAGCCTCTGCCATAACTTCCTGTCGGATATCTCCACTGGGTACACAAAGACGCGTGCCGTGTCGAAGTGTACCATCCTCATGAATACATAACTCTGGCCTTCTCCCTGCCTCGCACTCTGCTCTGAGCTGCTGAATCTTGGAATCTGTTAACTGTGCTGTCCGGATCCTCTCAACTATGGTAGACTGAATCTGTAGGCTGGCCATCAAGGCCACATTGGAAGGGAGGACAACTTCTATACCCATCTTCTGAAGATCTGCCAATAGCTCTGGTTGCGCCGTCAGGAAATAAACTCCGGCTCTCCGGCTCAACGTATCTGCTACAACGTTGGCCTTCCCTGGATGATACTGTAAATCCACATCGTAGTCCACCAGTAGCTCGAGCCATCTTCTCTGTCGCATATTAAGATCCTTCTGGGTGAAAACATACTTCAGGCTCTTATGATCAGTAAATATCTCCACTCTGTCTCCGTACAAGTAGTGCCTCCACAACTTAAGTGCAAACACTACTGCTGCTAGCTCCAAGTCGTGGGTCGGGTAATTTTTCTCATGATCACGGAGTTAACGTGACGCATAAGCAATTACCTTCCCATGCTGCATCAAAACACATCCCATTCCTCTGCCTGAAGCGTCGCAATAAACTGTGAATCCTCCGGTCCCATCTGGAAGGGTGAGAATGGGAGCCGTTATCAAACCTCGCTTCAACTTCTCAAATGATTTCTGACACTCTGCTGTCCAAACAAACGATACATCCTTGCGGGTCAACTGGGTCATCGGTACTGAAATCCTGGCAAAATCTGAGACGAATCGCTGGTAGTAACCGGCCAATCCAAGGAAGCTGCGAACCTCTGCCACTGAGCTGGGTACTGGCCATGCCTCGATAGCCACAATCTTCTGGGGATCCACTTCCACTCCTCCTCTGGTAATGATGTGACCCAAGTAAGAAATGCGATCGAGCCAGAACTTGCATTTACTGAACTTGGCGTACAACTGGTGCTCTCTGAGAATCTGGAGGACAACTCTGAGATGCTGCTCGTGCTCTGCTTCACTCTTGCTGTAGACCAAGATGTCATCAAGGAACACTATCACAAACTGATCCAAGTAAGGCATAAAAATACGGTTCATGAGGTCCATGAACACTGCCGGCGCATTGGTCGCTCCAAAGGGCATAACTAGAAACTCCCAATGCCCGTACCTAGATCTGAATGCCTTCTTCGGGATGTCCTGCTCTCTGACTCTGATCTGGTGGTATCCTGACCGCAAGTCTATCTTCGAGAAAACTGAAGCCCCCTTGAGTTGATCAAACAAGTCATCTATCCTCGGGAGAGGGTATCTGTTCTTGATTGTCACTGAGTTCAAGGTACGATAATCAACACATAGCCTGGACGTACCATCCTTCTTTTTCACAAGAAGTATCGGGGCTCCCCAATGCGATCAACTAGCACGAATGAATCCCTTGGTTCTAAGTTCTTCAATCATCTTGTACAAAATCTCCAACTCTGAAGGCGCCATTCTGTAGACTCGCTCTGATACTGGTGCTGTCCCGGGAATCAAGTCAATGGTGAACTCGATCTCCTGCTCTGGTGGCATCCCTGGAAGTTCCTCTGGAAAGACATCTGGAAACTCTTCAACTATCCGGGGCAACTGCACTGCTGCTACTGTCATCCGCAATACTGGAGGAGATGGCTCTACTGTGCCTCTGGAAAATAAAAACTCTGGCTCTCCGGGAATACTAAAGACAACTCTGCCAACATGGCAGTCTATCCTAGCATAATGGTTCCTCAACCAATCCATGCCTAGGACTACATCGTAGTCTGCCATAGGGAACTCTATGAGCCTAGCGGGGAACTCTCTACCGCTAACTACGATCCGACACGAGGAAAATACTCGATCTACTCCCACAAGACCATTACCAGTAAGTATATTGAGCCTCACTGATAATGACTCGGGCTCCAATCCTATCCGTGTCGCGAATCGTGCAGACATGAATGAATGCGATGCACCAGAATCAAATAATACAGATGCTGGAAAGGTGTTGACGAGAATAGTACCTGCCACTACCTCACCTGGTGCAACTTCTTCTTCCATGGTCATCATCATAGCCTGACCTCTAGCTGCGGGTCCTCTCTGCTGGGAACCCTTCTGCCGACTCTGTGCTGGAGCCTGGGTGAACTGCTGCTGGAAGGCCTGGGCCTGGGGCAACAATGGCCTCGGGTACTGCTGCTGCTGCTGCTGCTGGACTGGAACTGGGGCTGGTCCTCTCACCGAAGAACTAGAAAGGTTGGATGATGATGGACCTCCCCTATTCGGGCAGGTCCCTATCTTATGATCTGCTCCTCCGCAAGCCAGGCATAATCCCTGCGCCCTACGACACTCTGCCACTACATGGCCCTGCTTTCCGCAATGAGAACATCCCATCGCGGAAGTCTGCTTCTGCTTCTGCTGCTACGGATACGTCGGGGTTGAATGCTGAACCGACGTCACTGAGGCCGCCCGCCTCGGAGTTCCAATGGTCAATCCCCTAGCTGCCGGGGCTGGAGCTGATGATTGGTGCATCTGACTGTGGGACCGCTTCCTACCTCCGGTCCTGTCCATAATTCTCCGGGAGGTATACTCATGCCTCCTTGCTGCCTTCAACACTGCATCGAACGTCTGGTGCTCGAACTGCTCCACAGCCAATAATATCTCTAAGTGCAGCCTTGCTGGAACCGCTGAGCCCTATCAAACTCGGTCGCCACCAAAGTGGGGGCGAACCTACTCAGCCTGGAAAACTCAGTCGCATAGCCATCGACTGTCCTGCCTCCTTGCTTTAAGTTGGTGAACCGGGTCTGCAGGTCGTACCGTGCCACCGCATCGAAGTACTTTGTCTGGAACCTCTCTCTGAACGTCGCCCATGTGACTGGTGCCGCTAACCCCATGGCCTGAGCCGTCCACCAATCGCGAGCCAAGTCTAACAACTGTAGGCGTACCACCGCCACCTTCTCATTCTCAGGTGTCCTAGCTGCTTCTAGAACTACCTCGGTATCCTGAAGCCAAGCGTCCGCGGCAATCGCATCTTCACTGCCGTCAAAGAAGGGAGGGTTCAAGCGCTTGAAACTGTTGGCCGCCTGATTCCCTTGGGGACCTCCTCGGTTTAGTGCATCATGAACTTTCTGGTGCAAGGCGTCGCCTCGACGATCTTGGGATACAAGTAGTTCTCTGATAAGCCCTACCAAAGGTCCCTCATCCTGTCTAGCTGGTTGAACGGGCGGAGCTGCCTGAACTGGAGGTTTCGAGCCTCCGAAAAGCATAACTCGGGAGGCTACTCCAGAGTGCTGAGCTTGATCTTCCTGGCACTGGGGTGCTTGTCGAGCTTCCTCTGGCTGGTTGGCAGGTCCGGGAGTAATGCCGCTGAAGAAGACGACATAGGGAACAATAAGAAAAGGACCAGGACAGATCAATGATACAAGCAATGTGATCAGGTCGAGATTCTCAGGGATTTGAAGATATGAGCAGAGATCAAGGACGAATATTGATTGGGACATCTATTCGGTAAACCCTCACATTTCTTGAATGCCAAGACTTGCATGGGCCACCACTTAAACCATTTTATGCCCCAGAACCAGAATACTGGAGAGCGGGGGCAGACATAGCCAGCTACGTATATTGAAATAGAATACATCTCAACTAGGGATGGCAATGGGGCGGGTAGGGGTCGGGGACCATATCTCCCATCCCCATCCCCGAGTATTGTTTGAATCCCCATCCCCGTCCCCATTTCCCGTCGGATTTTATTTCTTATCCCCATCCCCATCCCCATCCCCGTTAAACAATGCATTCCCCGCCCCCGCCCCATTAGCACATTCGGGGCCGAATTTTCTCACCTCCGTCTCTCGTTCGATTAACAAATTTTTATGTACATTATATAAGTTTAAAAAATTATTTTCATTCAAAAAAACTACATGGCATATTAATAATGATTTTCATAAAATAAATATATATTACTAATTAGATCAAGAGAACATACCATTTCCAAAGCGTTGCACATATGAATATGGATATGGATATAAGTAATCTGGGTTGGGGATTTATCGGGACGGGGAGTGCTATACCCATACCCGTCCCCGAATCCGATCGGGGATTTTTTTAATCCCCATCCCCGTCCCCATCCCCGTTTTTAAATCCCCAAACCCGTCCCCATCGGGTAAAAAAATCGGATCCCCGTCGGGTTCGGGGGGATATTGCCATCCCTAATCTCAACTATACGGTCACGGCTGTCTAGATATGAGGGTTTACTACAAGCCAGCAGTCTCTTAAGGTCAAGCCTATTGTCTCAATCTCAAGCAATTAACAGAGTTACAAGATATTAGAGCATCAAATATATATATATAAGGCGTCCCAAATATTATATATTGGATGATCATGAAGCTAGTCGTACAAAATGATAGGACTAGCAAGAGTTCAGTCATACATGATCAACCCTAGGATTTGTTAATCATGTTTACAGCCCGTAGGTAGACAATAATTAAATGTGCATCGAGCTAACAGGTGCTC
The DNA here is from genome assembly GCA_029216955.1 of Iris pallida. Taxonomy (NCBI): domain Eukaryota; kingdom Viridiplantae; phylum Streptophyta; class Magnoliopsida; order Asparagales; family Iridaceae; genus Iris; species Iris pallida. The sequence continues at coordinate 2,624,501 of JANAVB010009199.1, read as the reverse complement.
GTCGGCTAAACGCCTCAAAAGAATAAATTTACATATAAGTGGGTAAAACAAAAAGGGAAAACCTACTCGTAGCCCGGGTTCCGTCTAGTGTTCACCATTGGGCTGGAAGCTTGGTAGATCCTCGGGAGCTGCTCCAAAATCTGGCCACACAAAACCAGCTGGGTCAACCCCAGAAAGAGCAAGCGCCACAAGGAGGCCACAAATAAGAACAAAAGCCAGCATATCAGAACATAAAGAATAAAAGAAAGTACAAGTAGTAAAGTACACAGGACGATAAACGACTAGGGACGTAGAACCATTCCGGGAGCCAGGTTACAATCCTTAAACCAGACAAGGACCGGGGTTGTAACCCTTCGCCTGAATAGCTCACTGTCTCTACTCATTTATCGTTAAGATAAGTAAAACAAACATGCTCAGGAGATAGCAGGTATTGGAGCTAGACAAGACTTAGACAAGGCTGGACACCATCCATTCGCAATCGGCCAAACAAATACTACGGCTTACTACTTTAACTAACTAGGGTTATCACAAACCTAATTACTATAAAAGATACAAGTGAGAATTCCAGTCCCAAGCCCTGCAGACCATCCAGTTATCCTTCCGCGGGTTGAGAGTTATAGGTGGGTACATTGCCCGGGAGACAAATGTACCCTTAGGTGACTTAGAGGGTGCAACACATGACAGTGTGCTGGAAATGTGCTCTACTCGTCGGCAAGCTACAAGTCCATTAAAGCGTCCAGATAATGAGATTGCCTGTGACTGGGAATTCTCCATGTTCTAGTTTGATCTAATAATTAGCCTAATCCAATTTAGCGTGAGTCCCTGGCCGTGGTACCCAGGAAGTCACGTCCTAGACATGATGCAAGACAAGACAAGTGGATTGTACAAGCAAGCAAGCAGGAGCACCCACGGCGTCAAGTTGATTATACGAGTCAAGTTACAAGTTACAAGTCAAGTCAAGTCAGGTCAAGTACAGGTCAAGTATAGGTCAAGTCAAGTACATGTCAAGAGTGCGCCGCCACGGGCCACTATCAAGTCAGGTTGGTCATGTCAGGAGTGCACCACTACGGGTCACTGTCATGTTAAGGAAAAATAAACTAAATCTCCATGATTGGACAGATTGCGCAAGGGTCCCTGGGGTCGGGTTGCGCAGGAGTCAAGTGCGCCAGGGGCCAACTGCGCAGGAGTGAGCTGCACAAGAGTCGGCTTACGCTGAACTGGTTGGCACAGGGGTCAGATTGCGTATGAGTGGATGGCGCAGGGTCAGATTGCGCATGAGTGGAGTGCGTAGGGTCAGATTGCGCATGGGCAGACTGCACATGAGCGGACTGCGCATGAGCAGACTGCGCATGAGCAGACTGCACATGAATCCATGCGCACTCGGGTTGAGCGCGGTTCGCCAAGGGGCAAGCTGCGCAGTCGGCGCTGCACTAAGGAGCGCTGGCCGAGGGGGAATGCGCAATCCAGCCCTGCGCTAAAGAGCGCAGGCTGCTGTCTTCTTCTCCAGGCCGAGAAGAAGACTCCAAGAACTCTAAGGTTCAAAACTTCATATCTTGGTAAAATCAAAACCAAATCTAGATTTTTGAAGGTATAACTTGAGTAAAATCGAATTTTCTTCCACATGGAAGCATCAAAACATGCAAAAATCGAAGTTTAATGGATCAAAACCAAGGATTTTCGAAAATAGTTAAAACCTAGATCTAGAAGAATGAAAGCTCCAAATCACAAAATGTCAAGTTCTAAAGTTGTTCTCCATGGCCTAATCTAGTTAATGGACAAATAAAAAGAGGTGCTTATTTGATGGCAAGGTGCACTTGCCTATGGGTTGGGGAGTTGTGTGGAAGAAGGAAGAAGAAGAAGTTGAAAGAAATTAATGGAGTTATGGAGGAGAGAGAAAAGGTTGGTGGGTTTTAATGAGGGTGGTTGTGATGGAATGGAGGTGGAGGATAGGCTAAGGTGTTCCACTCATGATGAACCAAACCAAATCAAACCTACTCCACAAAATAAAACCAAGCCATGGTCCAAACCCATTTACGAGAACCCGAATCCACAAGTCGAGAAAATAAAATACGTGCCAAAAATCAAATTACGAGTACAAATATGAAATACAGAAAATGGGGGTGACACATCGAAAGCTGCGTAACGGCTTCGTGGTCGTGTGGGCTTTGACGGAATTCTAATTGGTCGCGTGTGCGCGACAAATTTGATGCGTATCCGTCGAAATTCACCGTATCGTGCACTTTGCAAATTCTCCAATTACTTTGTGCACGCTCATCCGATCGAGACAAAACTTGCGCCAACAGAACCGTATCATTTTTCTGGTCCTGCATGCCAAGTTTGGTCCAGTTTTGAGACAGTTGAATCGAACGTCGTTTTGCGGGCCCCACGGTCCCACTCAACGGGCGATTTTGTGCACGGCTAGCCGGAATCCAACTCTGGACATACGGTTGGCTTCGTATCGGAAAACTGGATCCGTAGACATGTAGTTTGACGACTTTAGAGACCATTGACTCTGGCACGCTCTTCGGTGCAAAGCGGGTCCAACGGCGGACATCGTTTTGACCGAAATTATCGTTTTGCCCCTGTGTCCAGAATTGGACTTAAGGACAGACAATCCTAGATAATTTGACTATTCTGAGAACATTGATACTATTTATTTCAGCATCCGGAGACTTCTGCATGTGTTGACTGATTGTGGCTCTTTGAGTGGTATATTACTATTAGTTTTTCAGCTAAGGACCTCAGGCAAGTGCACTTTCTGATTGCTTTCCGATTCATAGTAGTCTTTTCATTTCATGTCTATACATATATCTTGCTGCTTGTTGACACGCTAGTCACACGGAGTAATCGGGAGAGGAAATATCTTAGTAGACATGTGGACTACCCAGAACTATCCCATGATGTCTATTCGTGAACAATAGCACCTGTACACGACATGTGCAGGTGCCGGATTTACCCCCTAGCCGTTCACATGTCGAAAATGATATTTCACACCACCTAGATAGATGTCTTTTATTAGTTTTTCCTTGTTTACTTCTATATCGTGCTATGTCATCAGTTTTCTTACTAGCTTTCATATTCCATATGCTATTTTCATGTCTTGTTAATTCTATTGTGTTTTGTATTGCCGTCGGTTTGTGTACTTGTTCCAATCCTGACTGGATAACCAACATTTTTTAGGTTTAGCCGCGATCACTCTTAGCACTGGGAAGACTTGGGTATGCTGAAGACAACCTAGAAATAGATGGCAATGTATCATTTTCATTAATTATAAAATCTGGTATTTTCTTTAATTTTAAATGATGTAAATGTTGTAATAAATTTAGAAATGTGAATGAGTAGCAAATGTTGTATTTTTGAGCATTTATTCCTTGCGGGCTTGACAGCGTTCTACCGTCGACTCTACGGCGTAGGCTGGCTTGGACACGTCTCGTATCCGAAAAAATGGGTGCGAGTCGTGACAGAAGGAGCCACAGTTGGCGGAGCCCCAGGTGTCTTGGACAAATTTTAAAACTCTATTCAAGAAAAAGTTTTTCCCAGAAGTGGAGCGAGATGAGCTGAGGATACAGTTCGAGACGCTGCAGCAGGGGACGATGACGGTTGCGCAGTACACTTCAATGTTTACTAGGCTCAGCAGGTTCACGGAGAACCTAGTCAGAGCATCGGAGGACAGAACTTGGAGATTCAAGAAGGGTCTTACCCGGGAGCTACGACACGCGATGACGATTAGTCAGGCGACCACCTATGCGAGCATCCTCAAGATTGCTCAGGCTGTAGAGAAGGAGGCAGATCCGAAGTTGAAGAGGGATCGGGACATGGGCAGCAGCAGTTTTCAGGCGCCAGCGAAGAAGGTCCAGACTCAGATTCAGGCGAGACCTCAGCAGCCGGTACAGCAGCATCACCGCCCTGCCAGAGCTCCTGCACATCAGCATCAAAGACAGCAGCAGGCAGTTACTTGCACATTCTGTTACCGGCCGGGACACCGCTTTGATGAGTGCCACAAAAGGCTCAGACTCTGTTTATTCTGCGGATCAGACGCACACCAGATGAGGGACTGCCCACAGGCTGCAGCTAGACTGACTGGAGGACCTAGATACGCTAAGTTCTGCCTGGCCATCTCCTTTAGAAGTCACGCAGAGACAGCTCAGCCATACGTCAGAATCATAATGACTGACAACACAGCAGTCGAGAAACGTCTCCTCGTATGCCACGTATGCACAGAATTCGAGAGATCATCGCCGTCTTTTGCGTGATTTTCGAAATCTTCCTTAGCAAGACTCACTCTTCACCAAGTTGGCGTGACTTTGGGTCTTATCTTCATTTAATGCGGCTGACAATATAATCAATGTCAGAGATTTTGTGTCAGACAAAGCGTGCCAAATCAAGACAGCTGGCGGTTGGCGTGGATTCTGAACCTTCTCCTTCCTCAAGTTTGCATGGATTTTTGAGTTATTCTTCTCAAAGCCTGCGTAAATTCTGAAGTATTCTTCTTCAAAGCTTGCGTGGATTTCGCCTTCAACGAGTCTGCGTCAACGAAACTGCGTGGATTTTTGCCTTCAGCAAGACAGCGTGGATTTTATTTCAACTGGAGTACGTGGCAGCCATGCCACCGATCTCTCTCTCGCGTGCCCAGTAACTTGCACACGACCCATGCACTAATGCCATGTGTCCAACAGTTACGGGCCACGTCCAGTAACTACTCACTAATCCTGCGTGTATTTAGAGTCTGCGTGACTTTTCAAATGCACTAGTGGTGAGGTAGTTATCTTTTCAGTTACTGTTTTGACTCTATAAATAGGGTTCTTTTTTTTATTTATTGTACAGATACATTGATATCTACTGTCAAAATTTTGAGAAGCTTTTCTTCTTCGCATAGTCCAAAGGATAAAGCGATCGTCTTCTAGATCGGATTCCTACAGTTATAATTTTCTCAGATACAAAATAAATAAAGTGAATTTATTTACGGAAAACAAATTGGCGACTCTGCTGGGGAAAACCATCTCCTCTTCTGAGATGGTAATAACTCAATGCGATACTTCGTCTATCGGCTCGACGAAGAAGGTGATGACGATCAAATTCGATCAACTCGCCTATGAAGAAATGCAGCGGGCTAAGGGTGGCAAGCCCATTCCAGCCTCCATTATCACTGCCAAGTCGAAGGGACACTCTGTCTATGTCCCTAAGAATCAGTTGGCAGTCAATGGTGAAGTCTCTGCCACAGTGTCTACTCCTAACACTGGCAAGAACTCCATTGCAAGCACGCACACTCTTGTGCGCTCGAAGATGACAGTAACTAAAAGTCACGTTGACAGTACTGGCTCCTTAGCCGAATCTGTTCCAGCGTGCAAATTCAATTCTAAAAGTCACGCTGACAGTACTGGCTCTTTAGCCGAATTTGTTCCAGTGTACAAATTTAATTCTAAAAGTCACGCTGACAGTACTGGCTCTTTAGCCGAATCTGTTCCAGTGTGCAAATTCAATTCTAAAAGTCACGCTGACAGTACTGGCTCTTTAGCCAAATCTGTTCCAGTGTGCAATCCCACATTCAAAAGTCACGCTGACAGTATTGGCTCCTTAGCCGAATCTGTTTCAGCGTGTAATTCTAAAATCAAAAGTCACGCTAACAGCTCTGGTTCTTTAACCAAGTCTGTTTCAGCGTGTATTTCATCAGAGAAGAATAACTCCTTAGTTATCTCTTCTTCTTCACCGAGTTCTACTAGAACTGGGGGTGGTCTTCCACACAAAGTCCCTTCGAAAAAGAATAACTCTTTAGTTGTTTCTTCTGCTCCTGTAGTTTTTACTCCAGGAACAGCTTTGACTGATACTTTTGTTAGTCAAAGGAAAGGAGATGGTCTTTTGACTACTCTTCCTTCTGGACATTCTCTGTCTCAACATCTGAATGAGTCTAAGAAGAAACATTCCTTAATGTCTTCTTCTTTGATTTCTTCAAATTGGGCACAAAATCTGTCCATTAAAGAGGGTCTGTTACCAACTCCTAATCAAGGGAGTGGTTTAACTCTTCCTTCTCTACAAATATCTAGATCAATGGAAGGAAAACTCCATGTTTCCAAAATTAATATGTTACCTTCCACTGATTTAAGAACAAAACTCAGCACTTCTGGTGTTAAGAAACCATACCAATTGGATATGAAGATAAAAGATCCAGATGCAGAGTATGCAAGAAATTATGTGGCTCACATTAATCACTCTTTGTATAATCAAGAGCCATCAAGACCCAAGAACAGGAAGTATATTCCTCAATCTTCACAAATAGATTTACGGGAATATCTTCAACAGAAGAGAAGGAGTAATTCTATATCAAAGGAACATGCTGAATGTGACTTCTATCCAAGAGTCATAATTCAGTGCAGATGTGAATCAACAGTTCAAGACCATGGTGATCATACTGAATGTGACTTCCAGCCAAGAGTCACAATGCAATACAGATGTCAAAATAAACGACAGTCTGTCTTTAATAGGATTCAGTATAAACCTATGCCTGATGAAGATGAGCCTTTGTTTGCCTCTGTCAACATGACTTCTCGGGACATCGGGAGTAGAGTTGATAGTCCAGATGGAGTATATAAAAACACCAGAGCAAGAATCCTGGCTTCTAGTCAAAGAAATTTGATCCCTGAAATTGATTCTGAATTTCTTGGAGAATCTAACTTCCCACCTCTTCCTACTGGGGGTAATTCTCCTATAGTTGACTTTGATACACGAAGCAATGATTCAGAGCATACAACATCTACCAGTTCATCAATAATCCCTCATACAGTCACGACTTACATGGTTGATGGGAATACTGATGAACCCTCTTCTTCCCTGACTCCTCAAGATCAAAGAATTGCTTCTTTGGAACAGCAAATAAAGTCTATGACTGACACAATGAAGTCAATGTATGAACTCATGACAACTCAGTTACAAAATCGACAGACTGTATCAGATGCCATACCAGTTGATACTGATATAAGTCCAGTACAAGTTCCTCCAGCAACACAATCCAATACTCCTGGACCTGCTCAACCAAATCCTAGTCTCTCTGGAGCTGGGGGTAGTGCTTACAATGCTGTTCCTCCTCCTAACTATTCTCTACAAGCCACAACTCCACAATCTTCGGGAGTTGTCTCTGAAGAATTGAAAAATCTCAAAACTCAATTCGAGGCATTCAAACAGAAGGATGGTTTACAAAGGTTAGGCATCAAGCAGCCTTATCCGATAGAATGGAAGCAAGTATCATATCCTCCTAAATACAAGCCTCCTACTATCTCATTCTATGATGGAACCACTTCTCCAAGTCAGTTTATCAATCACTTTGAAGTAATGACTGATCAATTACAACCAAGTGATGCCCTCCTTACTCGGGTATTTATTGGATGACTCAAGGGAACGGCTTATGAATGGTATAGAAGTCTCCCAGATGGGAGTATTACCTCATTTGCTGGTTTCAAACAGATGTTTCTTGAAAGGTTCTATGAAGGGCTTAATGACATGACTATGTCTGCTCTTATTAGAATCAAGCAGAAAAATAATGAATCTACAGAGGAATACATTGAACGGTTTCGAAGAGAAGCTCTGAAGATGCCTCTTGGAACTTCTGATGCTGTCACCATTGACACGTGCAAATCAAACTTGTTGCCAATCATCAGTATGTGGACAGGGTCCACTCAATTTCAAGATTGGCCTTCCTTCATAGTCAGTGCTAAAGCTGCAGAAATCAGTGCTGAAACCTTCAAAGGTTTAGGAGTGCAGATGACTCCTAAAGAAACAGGACAAGGGGCTAACAATAAAAATAATGGTCGCAAAGGAAAAGAAACTCTAGAAGTTAATCTTCAGAGCAAAGATGTATCGAATGTTCAAACTCCTGCCTCTACAACTCAACAATCAAGAACACCTCGCCCCAGAGAAGAATATTCTTTTGATGACGACGATGTCCTTGGTATCTTTGAATGTCTGCTGAAAGGTAATAAAATACAATTACCAGAGATCAAGAAACCTGATGAAGCTGGTAAGACAGATCATCCTAAATACTGTCCATATTACAGAATGCTGGGTCATACAATTCGTACATGTTATGTATTGAAAGGAAAGATCCAAGAAATGATTAAATCTGGAGCTATCTCTCTTACTCCAAAAGAGAAGACCGTCACCTCCAACGTCGTCTCTATGCAATTTGGAAATTTCCCTCCTCAACTCCTTGAAAGTAGGATTATTCCTATTCCCAAGGCAACTCTTGACATAGTGAATCTTCCTCCTCCACAGTTTGAAGGATTAGTGCCAATCACTTTGGAAACAGAAGAAATCATGTGGATCCATCCTGATCTAGTGGCAGATTTTGAATCGCCTTCTCCTCAAAAGATTTCTTCTCAAAAATCCAAGAGGGCTGGAAAGATCAAGTCATGTCATATGACTTCTCTTGGGTCTACTTCTGACACAGAGCCAAAAGATAAAGAAGAAGCACTTGTTAGTGCTACTCGAACGGGGAAACCTTACCTAAAGGATTATTCTAAAAATCCTGAAGATCCTACTGATATCCCTTCAGATGCTAAAGATGCTCCTAATGTTCCTCCCGAGGAAGAACCATCTACTGAACCTGTTCCTCCGAAGCCTACGGCTCTGGAGAAAGGCAAACAACAGGCTCGGTTTGATAAGCCAATCAAGAAGTCTTCTCCTCTTGGACTTCAGAAGCCTTACAACTTCGACATTTTGGCTCAGCTTGCTAATACTCCCGCTAGAATGTCCATTTTTGAACTTCTACGTCTTTCCAAAGAGACTCGGAAGACGTTAAGTGAAGCACTTCTACAAGCTGACTCTTGTCTTGCACAATTGAAGAAGCCGGATGCGAAACCTGCCACTTGCTTACATTGCAATAGTGTACTGGAGATTATCCCAAATATCACCTTTACACAAGACAACATGTTACTGGAGGATAATCGACATGATCGACCTCTCTACTACACTGGTTATATTGATACGATGAAGATAGATCGTATTCTCATTGACCCAGGGTCTGCTATAAGCATAATGCCGAAGAGTTTGTTGGATGAACTAAAAATCCCACTTCACAAACTCTCCAAGACGGTTACTACTATCTTGGGATTCAATCAAAGCCGAAGTGAGCCTTTGGGAAAGATTCATCTGAAGCTTCAGATAGGTGATTTCAGATCTAAAGTCACTTTCTATGTGATCGAGATCGCGGGATCCTATAATCTTCTTCTGGGGAGGCCCTTTCTTCATGAAAATAATGTGGTGCCCTCTACTCTTCATCAATGTTTTAAGTACATTGATAGCAATGGGAGAGTACAAAAAGAAGTTGCTGATATAAATCCCTTCCATGGGGTTGAAGCTTATTTCAATGATTCCCGAATGTATAAAGAAGAATATACAAGGATCATACAAGCTATGGAGAAAGAAGATGCACAAAGTGAGACTTTAATAATCCCTGTTAAATGTCGAACTACTCAGCAACAATCTCCTAAACCCTTCGGAGAAGATTCTTTCATCATTCCAGTGAATGGACGGATCTCTCCGTTACCTCAGTCATCTACTCAGAATACACTGATCATTCCTGTCAGTGGGCGTACTACAGTTCCTGTACCTTCACAAGATACTTTGCTAATTCCAGTTGGAGGGCGGACTACTCTTCCTACTCAAACTTCAAGGGAGCTCACCTCTTCTGAGCCATTTGTTATCGATCTTAATCGAAACAAAGCTTCTTCTTCTTCTCCTTTAGTCATTGACTTGGCTAAAATCTCTAAGGCTCAGCCTTCTCCCAATGTAAATATTGTTGCTTTTGAATTTAATGAAAAGTCTCCACCTTTGCAGTACGTTGATGTGTGTAATTATGTTTATAGTTATTTACATCTGTTAGATGACTTGAACACAATAACCATAGAAGTTGTACAGACTATTCATACAGATGTATCTCTAGAACCTGTACGATCTTCATACTTTCTAGTTCCCAGCAGAAAGCCAGGAGACATTCCAATATTCTTCTACAAAGGGCCTCAAAATCCTTCTGATCTTGAAGATGATGACAAAAATAATGATACTGGAAGATTACAACTACGTCGTTATAGTCAGCAATCTAGAGACATCATCAAAAATATGGGCTATGACTTCAGGACTGGCCTTAATAATGGAAAAGGAAGAAAAATGCCTGTCCGGATTCCTCCTTTGAAATATAGAAGGACGAAATGCGGATTGGGTTATACTGCTCCTACTCCTTTCATCAACATTATCCATGAAGATCTTGAGTCTGACGAAGATAAGAGATCTGATTCTTCTAGTACCACTTCTTGGGATTCCGATACAAGTACCGGTGACTTCTATTGCAACCTTCTGTCTTCCAATATGGTTTCCATTGACCATTCTGAAGAAAGTGATGAAGACGAGGAAGAGTTTGAAATCTCACCTGAATCAGAACAGTGGGCCCAAAGATTAGATAATCAATAGGAGTTCCGTTTCGAACAAAAAGAACCTCCGACTGAAGATAAACTTGTTCAAATAGATGTTGGTGAAGAGGGGTCTCCCAAACCAATATTCATCAGTGAAAGTCTTTCAGAAACTGATAAGAAAGACATGATCAAACTCATTCGTGAATACATTGATGTCTTTGCTTGGAGTTATGAAGATATGCCAGGTCTTGATCCACAGATTGTAACTCACAAGCTCAACATCTTGCCGAATGCTAAACCGGTCAAACAACAACAGCGACGATTTCGTCCGGACATCATGGATGCAATTGAAGCTGAAGTCAATAAACTTATTACATCTGGGTTTATTAGAGAGGAACAACATCCCGATTGGGTGGCTAATATTGTTTCTGTTCTTAAAAAGACTGGCAAGATCAGAGTATGCATAGACTTTCGCGATCTCAATGCGGCATGTCCTAAAGACGAATTCCCTCTACCAATCACTGATGTCATGGTTGATAATACCTGTGGATTTGAACGAATGTCATTCATGGAAGGGTATTCTGGGTATAATCAGATCAAAATGTTCCCAGAAGACGAGAAGCACACTTCTTTCAGAACGCCGATTGGTACATACTGTTATACAGTTATGCCATTCGGTCTCAAGAATGCAGGAGCAACTTATCAACGAGCTATGAGTACTATATTCCGTGAACATTTGCGAAAAACAGTCGAATGCTATGTTGATGATATTGCAGTCAAAAGTCGACAAAAGGAAGATCATATCCAAGATTTGAAGACTATATTTGATCTAATGCGTAAGCATCAATTAAAGATGAACCCTACTAAGTCCTTCTTAGGCGTCTCTAGTGGTAAATTTCTCGGCTTCGTCATTACCTCTAAAGGTATACACGTGGATCCCGAGAAGATCAAAGCCATCCAAGAAATGCGTCCTCCACGCACCTTAAAAGAGCTACGAGGATTTCAAGGAAGAATTGCTTATATCAGGAGATTTATCTCTAATTTATCAGGACGCTGCAGACCATTCAACAAACTTATGAAGAAATGTGTCTCTTTTGTCTGGAATGATGAATGTCAGAAAGCATTCGATGATATAAAACAATATCTGATGAGCCCTCCAGTATTGGTACCTCCCGTCTCAGGAATATCGTTCCTCCTCTATACTCGAGCAATGAGTCATTCATTGGGTGCATTACTCGCTCAAAAGAATCAAAATGGCCATGAACAAGCCATTTATTATCTCAGCCGCACTATGATCGGAGCTGAACCTCGATATTCACCAGTTGAAAAAGAGTGTCTAGCCTTGATGTTTGCTGTCCAAAAGACACGTCATTATATCATTGGTCATACTATTCACGTCATCTCCAGGATCAATCCTATACGGATCATGATGAAGAAACCCAGTGTTTTGAATTCTCGATTGGCTAACTGGGGAATCCTACTTGCTCAGTATGATATGCACTATATTCCTCAGAAATCAGTCAAGGGACAAGCTTTAGCTGATTTTCTGGCTGCTCACTCAATTCCAGAAAATTCAAAACTCTATGATGAAATCCTAGATGAAGTCCTAGATTCAAATCAAATTGCTGAAGAAGATCCTACTTGGCGTCTATTCTTTGATGGAGCGTCAAGAATTGGTCCTAATGGCGATATTGTTGCTGGAGTTGGAATTGTTCTTGTATCGCCAGAAGGTCTTGCCATCCAAAGAGCTTATTCTCTCGATCAGCCGTGTTCAAACAATGTAGCTGAGTACAACGCATTGCTTATTGGTCTTCAACTCGCTAAACATCTGAATATTCAACATTTGGAGGCGTATGGAGACTCTAAACTTATTGTCAATCAGATCAGGGGTACTTATGAAGTTCGCCATCAAGATCTGGTTCCTTATCATAGAGTGGCCATATCTATGGCCTCATCATTTAAGGAATTCTTCATTGAACATGTTAAGCGAGCATGTAACACAGAAGCTGATGCCCTTGCTAATCTTGCAGCGGTGCTGGCTATCCCAATCAGACGGCAACAAATGATTGTTGTTCATAGTCGAGAATTATTTCATCTTGAAAATAACCTGACTCTAGGACTTCCAGTTGACATTGAAGAATCAACATCTCATGACGTCAACACAACAAGAGGATTTGGATTTAGTCATAAATCGATATTATCTTCATCCGATTCCAGCATGGAATTCATCTTCAGTAACTCGACTGAGAATCAGAATACGGATAAAGATTGAAGACTTCCTTTCTTAGATCTTGTATTGTATGATATTCTTCCGGACGATCCGAGTGAGGCAGCATCTATCAGACGACGATCACTCAGATTCTATTACAATCATACAACAAAGACCTTATATCGTCGAGCTTATGATGGTTTACTCCTTCGGTGCATTGCCGGTGATGAAGCCCAACAAGTTATTCGTGAAGCACATGATGGAATTTGTGGAGCGCATCAACCTGGGCCAAAACTTCAAGACCGTATTCGACGGATGGGTTATTATTAGCCAACTATGGTATCAGATGCCATTGAATATGCAAGGAAATGCAAAGCTTGCCAAATCCATGCGGATTTTATACATCAACCTTCGGAATTTCTACATCCGACGGCAGCATCATGGCCCTTCGAAGCTTGGGGCATGGACATTGTCGGCCCGATCAATCCTCCATCATCTAAAGGTCATCGGTTCATTCTCGCAATAACCGATTACTTCTCCAAATGGGCCGAAGCTATTCCTTTATCTGAAGTTAAGACGTCTAATGTCATCAGCTTTATTAAGCACCATGTCATCTACAGATTTGGTGTTCCTCGACGCATTGTTCATGATAACGGACCACAGTTCGTTAGCCAGAAATTTATTCGATTCTGTGACGATCACCGGATCAATAATGTTGCTTCTACCGCATATAATCCAACAGCTAACGGATTGGCAGAAGCTTTCAACAAGACTATCATCAAACTCCTAAAGAAGTTTGTCTCCACTAACAAACGTAATTGGAGTGACAAGCTCGGGGAATGCTTGTGGGCTTATCGCACTACAGTCCGTAATGCTACTAAGTGTACACCTTTCTCTCTGGTGTATGGATCTGAGGCTGTTCTCCCATTAGAGATTCAAATTCCTTCTTTAAGGATAGCAATCGCTAATGAACTCACTGCCGAAAATAATGATCGTCTTCGACTTCAAGAATTGGAGGCTCTGGATAAAAAACGGTTATCTGCTCAACAGAATATTGAATTCTATCAAGCTAGAATTTCAAGGGCTTTTAACAAGAAAGTCAGAATTCGAACATTTCAGAAAGGAGAACTTGTGCTTACTCTCAGACGTCCGATGACTATGACACACATGAGTAAGGGCAAGTTTGATGCAAAATGGGAAGGTCCATTCATTGTCAATAAGATCTTTTCTAATGGGGCTTATCAACTCACTACTCTAGATGGTAAAGCCACTATGATGCCCATCAACGGCAAATTCTTGAAGAAGCACTACGTCTGATATTTCTATCAAAATTGTCCTCCCATCACTCTCCAGCTGTTTCACTGTTCTTTTCGAAGAATTATTCTGATATCTATTATCCCCAGTGGAGATAGGTATTCTACTTTGTATCGTTTTCTCAACAAATTTGATATCCAGAAAATCATGTCCACATCACCTCTGAATTTTCTATCTCAATATCATATTTATGAAAATGATATTTAGTCTTTCTGATTTCTGAGTCAAAAGATCAATGAATAAAGGCAAAAATATAAAAGTGGGAAGGATATATCATAAACAAAGTTTTCTTAAACGGAGTTTATTTGAGACAAAATTCCTCAAGAAAAAAAAGAGTACATCATCATGGAAGATCACTATGATCCCTTTCATATTTGGGACGAGGACCGCATACATAATCAGCAAAAGAATTGAATACATCTTTTCCTGACCGCACCAAGAATTGACAGGCAGTCAGCCTCATTGCTTCTTCTTCTTCGGTTTCTCCTGGTTCGACCAGGAAGTCCAGGATATCTTTTGACGGCTTGGGAGTAGACGAGCTTTCGCCCATTTCCTTCTTCTGCGGAGGTGGATGTTCTTTAACACCTTCAGTAGCTTCAAGGGCGACTTCAGCCTTCTTTATGTTCTCTTCAAAAGACATTGTGGATAAAATGCGATCCTTCTATTTCAAATATATGCTCTATTTATAGGCATATGGTTACAAGGATCGAAGGGACGTATTCTTTCCCTATATTCAGTTCATCCATTCATTTCTCACATTCATCCGACGTTTCACATGTTCATTAATACTTGACGGTTCGTCCGTTCATTTATTATATTCACTCGACAGTCTATCTGTTCATCATTTCCTAACGGTTCATCCGTTCATAATCTTCTATCAGTTCATTAAGTGGGGATTCGTTATTTATCATGTTTTCATAACCTCTGAATCAATTCCGAATCTGTTTACTCATTTGTCATGTTTTGACCTCTGCATAGAAATCAATCTATTTTCTTTCGAGTTCCTATATATTATCATGTCCATAATACCTCTGATAATATCATATACTCTAAAAACAGAAAAGATGATTTTATTATCTATCATGTCCACAATTCATCCACAAATACAAATCATTGAGCATAGAAGAATTGTCATTTTCATTCCCATTTCACCACAAAAAGTCTATTACATTTTCTTAGACTTTCCTACAAATCATAATGGAAATCTATTACAAATTTTGGAATTTCATTCTATGTACAACTGAGATCTATTTCTTCTTGGATCTTCTCTGGCAATCTCGTTGTTTGTGGCAATTCCTGGGTGTCCAGCAGGAATCAAACTCTGGTCTTATCTCTCAGACGAGAGGAGAATCACAGAGTAGGGCAACACGAAAACGTGTTACTGCCAATACAACTGGTGGATGGGGGTAACCTCTCAAGGAAGACAGGAATGTATCCAAACCTTGGGATACAATTCCTAGTTCTCCCGTGAAAGGAACTCTACTACCCAATCTCTTGGTAGTAGAGTTAACTCCACCATCCAACTCTCGTGTATAAAGGCTCTTCCTACCATCTAAGGAAGACCCTTCTATCTCACGAAGAGTTCTGAGTTGTCTGATATACGCGTCAAAAGCGTATGAGCTCCCTGATGTAGATGTCAGAAGAATATTGTCCACAGCATTCACATCACCAATGCCAGTTCTGAAGAAGGTTTTCAGCCAAAATTCTGCAAGAAACAGTAAAGAAAAATCAGTCAACAGAAACTGGCCAAGCAAAGACAGATGCATTCTGTTCATTTCAGGAAGATGAATTTGTCCTTAGCAAACAAAAAAAAATTTCGATGTGTGTATATTGAACTTACCGCTGAGTTTGCTGCAAAGGATTGACAGATCCATGTCTGGTATCGTGCACAGAGATTTGACATCAGGCAACATGGCTTTCCTATTTCCTTCTCATAGAAAATTCATTCTCAGAAGAGAGGAAGAAGAATAGGAAGATGGGTTTGCGTGGAGTTCATCCATCTATTTAAAGGGTCAAGTGCAGGTCTATTCTTGGAAAAGATCCGCATAAATAGCGCTCGTAAATTGTGGAATGAGTGTCACGTGTACTTCGGGAGACCGTGCAACATTAGAAACAGTCAAAGAGTGCTAATTAATATTCTTCATTAAAAGGCACGCAGATCAAACACAAAAGTTGTACTTTATTCTTTAAACAGGCACTGATGGCCTTACAAAAGACAAGACAAAAAGAGTACAACAAAAGCATAAAAGTCACGCTCTATTTTCCAGAGCGGCTGAGCTTAGTACCTAGTTCTTCTATGCTCCTAACTCCCAGACAGTGCAACAGAGCTTTAAACATTTCACGCTGCTCTATGAAGCTGCGCCCATCAGAAGAGGACGAGCCATCCAAGCCAAAATAGCTCAAGAAATTCTTGGCTAGTTGCAAGGGATCATCTTTGAGCTCGAAGACAAAGGGCTCTGGCTCTTCACCCCCAAAAGTGGGGTCACCATGGGAACAAAAGCCCAACTTGCGTGCTTCCTCTTCGGCTGCTTCCTTTGGGGTCATATTTTCGAGAGATGAATGTCAAAACTGAGAATCTCTTCCTGTTTATATAACAGATCTCGTCGACAGTTCATATTCCATCATAAATTGGACGCAATCAGTCTCGGAGAACGAAGAGTCATTATGATATTTAATAGGTTCATTCGGGTGTTTTCGAAGAACTTCAAAGTCTTTTCGACTTTCGAAAAATCATTTAAGTCATCTCAGCGTGACTTTAACTCATTTTATCATCTCTATTTTAAAGTATTTCGAAAATATTTTATCATTTTTTCGAAAACTTTGAAGGGGGTTTTGTAGGCCTCAAAAATGAAAGTCACGCTGAGTTGATCAGAACAAGTCACGCAGAGTGATCCAAGAAGCAGCACAAAAGATATGCTAAGTTCTGCCTGGCCATCTCCTTTAGAAGTCACGTAGAGACAGCTCAGCCATACGTCAGAATCATAATGACTGACAACACAGCAGTCGAGAAACGTCTCTTCGTATGCCACGTATGCACAGAATTCGAGAGATCATCGCCGTCTTTTGCGTGATTTTCGAAATCTTCCTTAGCAAGACTCACTCTTCACCAAGTTGGCATGACTTTGGGTCTTATCTTCATTTAATGCGGCTGACAATATAATCAATGTCAGAGATTTTGTGTCAGACAAAGCGTGCCAAATCAAGACAGCTGGCGGTTGGCGTGGATTCTGAACTTTCTCCTTCCTCAAGTTTGCATGGATTTTTGAGTTATTCTTCTCAAAGCCTGCGTAAATTCTGAAGTATTCTTCTTCAAGGCTTGCGTGGATTTCGCCTTCAACGAGTCTGCGTCAACAAAACTGCGTGGATTTTTGCCTTCAGCAAGACAGCGTGGATTTCATTTCAACTGGAGTACGTGGCAGCCATGCCACCGATCTCTCTCTCGCGTGCCCAGTAACTTGCACACGACCCATGCACTAATGCCATGTGTCCAACAGTTATGGGCCACGTCCAGTAACTACTCACTAACCCTGCGTGTATTTAGAGTCTGCGTGACTTTTCAAATGCACTAGTGGTGAGGTAGTTATCTTTTCAGTTACTGTTTTGACTCTATAAATAGGGTTCTTTTTTTTATTCATTGTACAGATACATTAATATCTACTGTCAAAATTTTGAGAAGCTTTTCTTCTTTGCATAGTCCAAAGGATAAAGCGATCGTCTTCTAGATCGGATTCCTACAGTTGTAATTTTCTCAGATACAAAATAAATAAAGTGAATTTATTTACGGAAAACACATACTCGAGGAAGTGGCTCACAAAACGAGCGAGCGGTGGCGGAGAACTTGGGTCGCGAAGTCGGGTGGCCAGGGCTGTTGCTGCTGTTGTGTTCTGCCGTCAACCTCGCGCCTGTGCGCGCGCGTAGTCGAAATTTTGCGCCTGGCCGGCGGCGCTCGCGGCGGTGACGCGCGTGGTCGGGTCGTCTGGGGTCGGTGCACAGGTTTAGGGTTTTGTGGTGGTCGATCTCTATCTTTCTCGCGCTCTTTTCTTATACATAATACCCGACCCCCCCTTGTTCTCGGTTTACTATGGCGGATGGGGGAGAAGCCCACGCGCCTACTGTGTGCTGCTCTGTTTACTATTTTTTTTTCTTTATTTCACTATATATATATATATATATATATATGTATATACATAACTATATACTCCTATGTATATACTTCATCAACATATTTTAATATATAAATAATATATAATCTATACATATAATACCTTTATTAGATAATAATAATAATAATAATAATAATAATAATAATAATAATGACGAAATGCAATAAATCAATAATGCATATATATCATTTGCACAGTCTAATAATCCCGTAATGCACAAGGTCCGATAATACAAAAGGTCACTGAATATCAATAATAATAATAATATTTATAATATCTAAATTACAAATATCTAGGAATATTCATTAAATCATTAAATGGAATACAACACGCTCATACCAAATTATATCCATACGGATGTCATTGGACGTGCCGTATGACCTACATGGGCTTGGGCTTGTCTTGGGCCCTATGTGGACTAATTCGGTACAGCCAGTTTCCCTAAAACTCAATAATATAAATAATAGATAAATAAGTCTTCGGTAAGGGTTAAGTCGCATCTTGGCCTAGTTTTCCTAGTTAGGATATAGCTATGGCCCGGCCTTTCCTACCAGGGCTAGTACTCTAGTCAAAGCACGCCATCGTACTATCCGTGCCACGATTTCTAGTCACCATGCACATCCAAACTCTACCATGGCTAAAGTCATCTATCGTACTAATTAACTAAGTAATTATTTATAAAATTTAAAAATCACCAATCCAATAAAATAAATAATAATAATAATATATTCTAATTTTCCGGGAAGGGCAGCTACATGTTTGCCTATAACAACAGTTATCAGGCTAGCATCGAGATGACCCCGTTCGAGGTGCTATATGGACGGAGATGTCGCACGCCTTTATCTTGGGACGACGTTGGCGAGAGAGCTTTGCTAGGGCCAGAGATGGTGGTGGACTCAGCTGAGAAAGTCAGACTGATCAGGGAGCGTCTCAGAGTTGCACAGGATCGACAGAAGAACTGGGCGGACAACAGCAGACGACCATTGGAATTCGCAGTTGGAGATAGAGTGTTCCTGAAGATCTCGCCGACTAGGGACATCAAAGATTCGGCAGAGGTGGGAAGCTCAGTCTGAGATTCATCGGGCCTTTCGATGTGACGTCACGGATTGGCGAGGTGGCATATCGACTAGCACTTTCAGCTAGCTTGGAGGGAGTGCACGATATTTTTCATGTGTCTCAGCTCCGACGCTACATTCCAGACCTGAGCCATGTGGTAGACTACGCAGAGCTAGAGGTGGGTCCGAGTTTGACCTACGAGGAGCAGCCAGTGGAGATCCTTGACAGGAGAGAGAAGCAACTGCGGAATCAGGTTATTCCACTTGTCCGCGTCATATGGAGGCACCACTCTCCAGGAGAGTCCACATGGGAACGCGAGGATGAGATACGGGAGCGCTATCCCAATCTATTTGATTGATTTGATTGTACTCTGTTCTTTTGAAATTCTATTTTCAATAAATGACTGGTGTTTGGATCTTTTGAGATTTACTGATATTTATTTTTGGTTTTCGAATTTCGAGGATGAAATTTTTTTAGGAGGGGAGATTTGTAACTCCAATTCCCGGTTTTGACAAAATAAATTTGTTTTCTAATAAATAATAATTGTTATTATTAAGTTTCGAATAATAAGTTAGTTTTAAATAATAAATTTTGGTGACTTATTTTGGAGGGAATTAAATTTGAGCAGAATTTTCAAATTTGAAAGTTTGTTGTAACAAACTTAGTGGTCCCCACTCCTTTTCAAAATTTCTAACTGATTTTTTGTTAATTTCTGAAATAAATGAAAAGGGGAAGGGGGATTTTGTAAAGTTGTTTGAGTGGAAAGGATTTAAAGTTAAATAATGAAAAGGGGGAGGGGGTAAGTGCAAAAAGTACTTGAGTGGAGGGATTAAAATAAGAAAAAAGGGAGAGTGTTATTAATAGGAACGGATGGGTTAGTTTATTCATTCAGCTTATATTTTTCCTTGAGTTCCTCTTCTTCCCTCTGAAAGTTTTAAGGATAAGAAAGGAAGGGGAATTATCGGTTTATCGAGAAGTTTGTGACTAGGGATAAGCACAAATCAATTTGAAAACTTATAGTTATTGTTTCACTTAACAAAATGCCTAAAAATTGGCTTTTGAAATAAAACGAGAAAAAAGTACAAGAAGTACAAATTGTTCTGGAAAGTATTGCTATGGAAGTCTGATCTGAAGGCGATCACTTTGTTCCTTGGACCATACGATGATGATGAAGAGTACTGCTGGAAGATGAACAGCCAGAAGAACTAAGTCACCAGAAAGGTATCGACGCACTTGGGCACTGATGGCGAGGTCGAATGCTTTCTTGCTTTGCTTCACTCTGTTCTGGAAGAAAAGTTGAAGAAGAATGCTCTGGAAAATCAAAGTTTCTGGGCTCGGATCTCTATGTATTCTCTCCTGTCTCTTCTGATGCTGTCTATGTAAAAAATAAGTCTATTTATAGACTTAACTCTTTGTGCGTAAAAAGCAACACAATCGGGTTTTTACGCTAGCAACTGTCACCCACGATGTAAATCACCCTCTACGCACGTGGACACGTGTCCCGTGTAGAGTTGTGATCTCTACGCATGGTGACACGTGTCCCACTATCTCAATAAAATGGGGAGAGCACGTACACACGTTCCTCGAGAAGTGTGGTATGAAAGCCACGTGGGCAAACCACGTTCTTAAGTGGTCAGAAACAATCGGGGATAAAAATGATCCAAAATACACTTCCAGCATAAAGTAGTAGACTAGGCGTAAAATAGCCCCAAAAAATAGACTTCTCGTGTAAAGTGGCTGATAAAACAGCCTTGGGCGTAAAAGGTAGCCCAAATAAACTTTACGCACACGTCAACTTTGAGCGTAAAAAGCTCATGTAGTATTCATACGTAAAAGAAGTCATCTTTTGAGCGTAAAGAACCCAGTCTACACACTAAACGACAATGTTGGTTTCTGTGTAAATCGAATCTCTTCGAATTCTGTGTTATACGCTGTCAGCAAATCATTATGTCAGATTCATTATTACTTGCATTAAATGCATGATCTGACAGCCTGTCCCCGGCGTAAAGTAGCTTGCGTAAAAACAGCCCGCGTAGAGTAGCATGCATAGAATAGCCTGCATAGAGTAACCCGTTGAGCGTAAAGTTCTATTTCTTTGACTTGGTCTATGAAGCATTTTTTTACGCTCCTACAAGACCCCCTTCAAAGTTTTCAAATATTTTCAAATTTTGAAATACTTTGAACAGAAGCGTAAAATTCGGGATTTGACCAGTCAGCGTAGAGTTCGGGATATCCAACGGTCATCCGCGTAAAAATTGGGATAGCCAACAGTCAGCGTAAAATCTGGAATTTGAATCGATTCAAAAATTCCCTATAAATAGGGTTCTTCAGGGAGAGAGAAAACTTTACTTGTTTCCTTACTTTCATAATCCCGATCTTTCTCGAATCCTTTTCTTCCCCTTTCATACTTTTGCATTCAATTCGATGGCCCCCAAGAAATCTGCCACCGACAGCAAGGGCAAGAATCCTGTCGTCGATTCTTCGTCGGTCGACCGTGCACAAAATCACGTCCGGTCATCCGCAGCGTCTCAGCAAAGCAACCCCGCCGTGGTTCCTCCAATGAGGGGTAAAGCACTGCCCTTTGGCCGAAAACTCGTCGGAGAAGAAGACCTAAATCTTTCATTTCATACCCACGTTATACGTGTCAGCGTAGAAATTAAGATAACAAAATACGCCCACGTTATACGTGTTAGCGTAAAGTTACGAATATACGCCCACGTTCATACGTGTTAGCGTAAAATTAAGAAATACGCCCACGTCTATACGTGTCAGCGTAAAATCTAAATTACGCTCATGTCTACACATGCCAGCGTAAAATCTAAAATACGCTCATGTCTATACATGTCAACGTAATTTTTAGAATACGCTCACATCAACATGTGCCAGCGTAATTTTTAGAATACGCTCATGTCAATACATACCAGCATAAAATTTCGAATACGCTCACATCAACATGTGCCAGTGTAATTTTTAGAATACGCTCATGTCAATACATGCCAGCGTAAAATTTCAAATACGCTCACATCAACATGTGCTGGCGTAAAATTTCAAAAATGAAAGACTTTGTATAAAACAAAGACTTTTTTACACTATTAAAACTTTTTATCAACTTTAATAAGCGTAAAAGTCAAAGTCTTTACCCATAATATTTCAAATTAGATTTTCACTAACTTGATTTTTTTTCTTTTTCTTTTGGCAGTGGACTTGCAAGCTCATCCACTCGCAGAAGTCTTTGGCTCATCAGTTGGCATGGTGGGCTCGAATTATGTGGAGAATCTGTCTCATATAGCGTTTCTCCAATCGAATCCAGACTACCTCGTAGAGAGAGCACAGTTAGCTGCCCAAGGGGATAGAATGCTGCTATCCATGATAAATGGAGAACTGTTGACTTCACTGAATGAACAACAATTTACAAAATCGGCTTTCTTATTCGGGGATGCAATAGACTGCAAATCGCAAACACACCCCAAAAAGGAGTCTTGGGTGTTCAAATTCGGAGATAGAGCCATGTATCTCCCGAACATGGACAGAGATTACCCCTTGTCCGCGTTCATCCATGCTTCCTACCCCCGTCAAATGTTGTGGAATCTGACTCCCAGCAGTTATGGAAGACCGGGTGGAATCATATTCAAGAGGGATCAAACCAATGATATGGGGTATTATGTTAGTGTCCCCAATGGCGGTGTTGTTCCTTTCTCTGGTCTTTTGCCAGGATTTACTCCGAGTGAAGATTCAGCTTTAATCTAACCAATACAAACCCAGATGTTCGTCAACAAGTTCATAAGGGCTGCGGTCCTATATCCCCAGACAAACCCCAGGCTACCAGGATGGTTGACTCCATTCAACCAGAACTGGATCCAGATTAGTGTTTGGATGATAAAGAACTTCCAGACGGAGTTGAGAAAAATTCACTTGTATGAAGCAGTGGCTTCAACTAGTCAGGGTATACCATCGAACGGTAACTTGTTCATGGCCCTGATGGAGATATACATAAGTTCAACTGGAACCTTTGCGACCCCAAAAGGTGAAATGGATCTTGCACTCCATGAGATGCAATTCATCTCGAAGCTACCAATGGAAGAAGCACCATACGAAGAATACGTTCCCTCCAACCGAGAACTTGCTGAAATCGGGGAGAAAAACCCTCAGTTGGTTGAGGTGTATGAAGAATTGATGTGCCACTATATGATCTGTACTACTATGCATGAGAGTGGATCTTATTTAACATACATTAACAAGTGGACAACGTATCTCTTCTTTCATAAGGATAAAATATCCAAGGATGATAAATAAAGATTCCAGGAAAATAAAGCTCCAGCTATCAACACTGGTTCAACAATCCCCACTGACAAAATTCGGGATATGATGACTGTTTACAAATTCCCGAATAAATATTTGTCCACCAAAACTGGGGAGTTTCCTGCTGGAACCGAAGCCTTGTGCTTCCTCAGATATGGTAGCCAGAAGATTTCCAGGAGAGCCTTGCTGGCAGGCTTCCTTTCTTTGTGGTTGAGAAGATGGGTTATACCAGGGACTGGTACAGTTGATAGAATCCACCGGAACGTGCTTTGGCCAACGGTGCATTTGGTGTTTAGAGTCAGAATCAACCTGCTATCGGCAATGGTATGCCGAGTGAACGCAGGTTTGAGGACTTTTGGTGAGGAGCTAATCAACAACGCTCTACATCGGAATGTATTTTCCAGGGTAGAAATGCCCTATACTTACTTGATAGGCTGGCTGTTGCACCACAACTGCAGATTATTGCCACCAGGCCCGGGTGATGATGCGGAGGTTTTCCTCCAAAAATTCAGCAAGGCTACCTGGATTGCCACGACAGTGGCAGATACCCGGGCAGTTTTGAAATATTCTTATGGTTGGAACTTTTTCTGTACTCGACCACAAGTTCCAGCGGACTGTTTTGGTGTTCAATTTGAAGATGAAGTTGAAGGAGGAGCTTTATTGTGACCATCAGTCTTCAGATGGCTACAGTACATCAGACCCTCTCACTTGATGTACAGAAACGAAGACAATTGTGCGTTCGAACCATATCTATCCAGTAGGTTCGCTCGCCAATTTGGGTATGACCAACTTCATATTGGTAATCCCTCTACCAGTTTCCGTCACTATGGGAAACTGCTTGATGGTGCAAGGGGTTGGAGATATTTTAGTACTGCCCGTATTGGTGCCAAATTCAGAGTCTCAACCGCTACCAGCACTACAGAGCTACGTATTCTTCATTCATATGCTCATTTTTATGCTTCTATCCGTTCTTTTGCCCACGGCTATAATATGAAAGGTAGTTTGAGATGGACCAAGGAAGGAAATATTGAAGAGCCAGACAGGGTACCATCCGACATCCCTGACGATGATGCTGTTCCGGATCCATATCTGGAAGTTATTGCTACAGGAGTTAGGGAAAAGGCTGCAGAACCTATTGTTATTGGTAAATCCCGTAAACGGAAGCAAAGTACAGCAGTCACACTTCCAGAGAAAACCCTGAAGAAGAAGAAGAAGGCTACCACAAAAAGACCTTCTAGATTAAGAGCCTCTACTCCGGAGAGTGACACTCAGGCGGATGAGCTGCAACATGTAGGATCTTCTTCAGTTCACCCTGGAGAAGGATCTTCAGCACCTCAACCAGCAACACCTGCAGTAGTCTTATCTCCAGGACGTCTCAGTTCGGCACTTCATTTAACTCATCCACAAAAGGCACAAGTTGCTGAAGACGTCGTCCCAACACATACCATTGGTAGAGAGTTCATCCCATCTGATGAACCCGCTATTAGTTTTGATGATGAGGATTGGGATGGAGATTATGACGCATATTTGGCGCATCCAACACCTATTCCAGGTTAATATAATATATACAAATCTATACAAAATTATAATTTTTTGTATATTAACTTATTTCGTTTAATTTTTGTAGGTGTTATCATTTCTTCGAAGGTTGTGGCTCCTCCTCCTCCTCCTCCTCAAGAAGACATTTATGAGGAAAACGAGGAATCTGAGGAGGAGGCTTCTTCTTCAGAAGAAGAAGATGTTCAAGAAGAGGTATCACGAGAACCCGAAGTGGAGTCTCAAGAAGAATGTCTTCCATCATTGGAGGTACAACAAGAGCCAGAAATACAGGCTCAGCCAGAAGTGTCCTCTCCTATTGAGGGCAAGGATAAGGAAGAAACTACAGTAGATTTTACTGTAGATGATGAGGAGACTGCTGAAGAAGAATTAGATTTTAATGAAAAAGCAGTTGTAGAAGAATTTACTACAACTGAAACACTTGAAGATCCTGCGGAGCCAATAATTGAAGAAGGTAATGAAGGCACACTCAAGTCACCAACTGAAACTGGGGAAATTGTAATAGCATCCTCTTCTATTACTACTGATCCAGTACAAGTCTCTGAGGAGTCAATGCCAGAACCGGAGTCAGCTCCCACAACTGTCATTCCGCCTGTACCTATCACCGCCACCGAAACTCTAGTAGTTTCAGCTCCAAAAACGGCTGGAGTAACAAATATTAAAGATACTGTTCTTGAAGCTCCTCGTAACCAGTTGGCTATGGTAGCAGTAACAACAATGGCTTCATCTCAGCCTGCTATCACAGCAACAGCCTCTGTTCCCAGTCTTCAGAGAAGAGACTTAGTAGATATTGCCGCAACGCCGAGTTCAAGTATAGAAATGAATCTCCTAGTTGAGATTCACACTGAAACCTTTTATAAAACTCGGGCAACTTTAATCAAAATGGTCCTGAATAAGGGCCTCAATTATGAGAGCTTGAAGGCGGCAATGGCTCTTACCATCAGAAATGTTGCTATGTTCAATGATGCAGCGAGAGCAACAGTATTAGAGAAAATCATGGAGGGTCTTGAACAGCCTATCAGAGAGTATCTTAAGCTGTCAAGTGAAACCGTTGAAAGTCTCATCCAAGAAGAGTATGACGCCTTATCGGCTGATTACCTCGCTCGGGAGACGAGATATAATGAAGCCCTTCATGAATATAGCATAAAAGTCGCCAAAGAAAAAGCTTTTTTGGCTAGCATAAAGCCTGAGCTGGATAGCCATAGAGCAGCCTATGACACTTCAAATATGAAAATTCAGCAACAAAATAATAAAATTCAAGAAGTTGAGGCTGAGTTGGCTCGCTTGAAGGCAGAGAGGGAGCAGATGATCATGGCTCGGGACCAGCACCTTACTCAGAGCTCAATTTTGGAAGAACAGGCCTACGGAGCTGAATCTACTATCAGAACCCTTGATGAAGCCAAGGATAATCTGATAATCAGCTTTGCTGGACTTTCTCATATTTGCACTCCCGAAGCTCGACGTGCCGAAGCCACCAGGACTATTTTGAGCTCTCGTGACAAGCGCCTAGCAGAGCTGCAAAAATTACTTCAAGATATCTCTGCTCCACCTTAGGAAAATTAAAGAGCTCTTATAATCTTTTATCTTATTCATTCTGTAATGTTCACAAGAAATGAATAAAATATTTGTTTTGTGATCCTATCATTTATTTTGAATTTAAACAATAGGTATGAGATAGAAAACACTTATCAGAGGTAATATGGACATGACAAGTCTTCTAAACTCAATAAATTGTATCCATCCAGAGGTAATATGGACATGATAGATAATGAAATATTGTTTTCTGTTTAGAGTATACAATACTATCAGAGGTAATATGGACATGATAGATCGTAACAACTCAAAGAAAAATAGATTAATATCTATTCAAAGGCCAAATGGACATGATAGATAGGAAAAATAAGCAGATTTAATATTTATTCAGAGGTCATGAGAACATGATAAATAATAGATCCCATTTTTTTATCAACTGATAAGATAAAAGATTAAAATTTCTCTCCAAGCTTAACCAAACATTGGTAGCTGGGGAATAAGGAAGAAATTCAAACAAAATATTTTTTCAGGAATTTGCCATTGATCGGCATCATGAGCAAATCTCCATTAGGTTTAGACAACCTATAAGCACCATTAGAGAATACCGACTCAATTACATAAGGACCTTCCCATTTCGCTTAGAATTTCCCTTTGTTTTTATGAGTCATCACCATCAGTCTTCGAACAGCTAGAACTAGCTCACCGACTTTGAATACTCTCTCTTTAACTTTACGATTGAAGGTTCGAGATATGCGGGCTTGATATAGCTCAATGTGCTGTTGTGCTTGAAGACGCTTCTCGTCCAATCCTTCAAGTTCTTGTAGTCGTAAACGATCATTGTTCTCTGTAGTTAGCTCATTTGCAATGGCTATTCGAAGAGACGGAATCTGGATTTCTAGTGGAAGAACCGCCTCACATCCGTAAACCAGTGAAAATGGTGTAAAACCAGTAGAAGTTCGGATTGTCGTTCGGTAAGCCCATAAACATTCTCCAAGTTTCTCATTCCAATCACGTTTATTAGAAGAGACAAACTTTTTGAGAAGTTTGATGATCGTCTTGTTAAAAGCTTCGGCTAAACCATTAGCATCTGGATTATAAGTCGTAGAAGCCAGATTTTGAATCCGATTCTTATCACAGAACCGATAAAATGCCTGACTGGCAAATTGTGGTCCATTGTCATGAATTATCCGTCGGGGAATCCCGAAGCGATAAATGACATGGTGTTTGATGAAACTAACCACATTGGATGTCTTTACTTCAACAAGGGGAACCGCTTCCGTCCATTTAGAAAAGTAATCGGTTATAGCTAGGATAAACCGATGTCCCTTGACAGAAGGAGGGTTAATCGGACCAATAATATCCATACCGCAAGCTTTGAAGGGCCAAGAAGCTGTTGTAGGATGTAGGAATTCAGACGGTTGATGAATAAAATTAGCATGAATCTGACATGCTTTACACCTTCTGGCATAATCCACAGCATCTGCTATCATAGATGGCCAATAATACCCCATTCTTCGAATACGGTCCTGTAATTTTGGACCCGGTTGATGGGCACCACAGACACCATCATGAGCTTCACGAAGCGTTTGCTTAGCTTCATTCTCAGAGAGACAACGCAGCAAAAATCCATCATATGAACGACGATATAACATATGTAGAGACGAATCATAATAAAATCGAAATGATCGTCTCTTGATTGATGCTGCTTCTTTTGGATCTTCAGGTAAAATCCCATGAACCGCATAATCAATGAATGGACTTCTCCAATCCCTCTGTTGGGAACTTGATTCTGTAGTGTAATTCTGTTCAATATGCGGATTATTCTTGACACAGAATAAGTCTCGATCCAACAAAGTATTGGTATTTTGTCTTCGAATTGGAATAGCTAAATCTGCCGCTAAACTAGCAAGAGCATCAGCTTTCAAATTCTGAGAACGTGGTACAAATTCGATGAAGAAGACTTTGAATGAAAGGACCAATTCGATTACCACTTGATGATAAGGGATGAGGTCAGGATTTCTGACTTCATACGTCCCTCTAACCTGATTAACAATCAGTTGAGAATCTCCATAAGCTTCTAGGAACTCAATATCCAATTGTTTCGCTACTTGAAGACCAATCAGCAGAGCATTATATTCTGCGACATTGTTGGAGCATGGCTCATTGAGAGAATAAGCACAGTATATGACCATTTTGTCAGGAGAAACCAAAACGATTCCTACTCCTGAGACAATATTGTCTTTAGGTCCAACTCGTGATGCTCCATCAAAGTATAATTACCAAATGTCATCCTTTAAAGTCATGTTGCAATCAACGACTTCATCTGGAATGTCCTCATATAGCTTCGATGTTTCAGGTATAGGGTGAGCTGCTAAGAAATCAGCTAATGCTTGACCCTTTACTGATTTTTAAGGTACATAGACCATATCATAGGGAGTGAGCAACATCGCCCAGGTGGCTAACTTGGAGTTAAGAATGCTTGATTTTCTCATCAATACCCGAATAGGATTTATTCTGGAGATGACATGTATAGTTTGTCCTGACACATAATGTCGTGTCTTTTGAACAGCAAAAACCAAAGCCAGACATTCCTTTTCTACAGGAGTATACCTGTGTTCAGCTCTGACTATCATTCGGCTAAGATAATAAATTGCCTGTTCATGACCCATATCACTTTTCTGTGCAAGAAGAGCACCAAGTGAATAATCCAAGGCTCGAACATATAACAAAAATGGTCGCCCTACCACT
The DNA here is from genome assembly GCA_029216955.1 of Iris pallida. Taxonomy (NCBI): domain Eukaryota; kingdom Viridiplantae; phylum Streptophyta; class Magnoliopsida; order Asparagales; family Iridaceae; genus Iris; species Iris pallida. Next base: position 2,595,225 of record JANAVB010009199.1, on the reverse strand, counting down.
GAGGGTACCAAAACAGGTGGATTTGTAAGGTATTGCTTGATATCATTAAAAGTTTTTTGACATGCTTCATCCCAAACAAATGATACCCCTTTCTTTAATAGACGGGAGAAAGGTTGACATCTCCCAGAGAGATTGGAAATAAACCTCCTGATATAAGCAATGCGACCTTAGAAGCCTCGGAGTTCTTTTAGATTGCGTGGAGGACGCATTTCAAGAATTGCTTTGATTTTATCAGGATCAACATGGATATCCTGAGAAGTGATGACAAATCCCAAAAACTTGCCACTGGAAACCCCTAAGAAAGACTTAGTAGGGTTCATTTTCAATTGATGCTGACGCATCAATTCAAATACTGTCTTCAAGTCTTGAATGTGATCATCTTTTGATCGACTTTTGACAGCAATGTCATCTACGTAACATTCAACTGTCTTTCGTAGATGATCTTGAAAGATGTTGCTCATGGCCCTTTGATACGTGGCACCGGCGTTCTTAAGACCAAATGGCATAACTGTATAGCAGTATACTCCAAGGGGTGTACGAAAAGCAGTATGTTTATCATCTCCTAGATGCATCTTAATCTGATTGTATCCTGAGAACCCATCCATGAAAGACATAAGTTCAAAATTACATGTATTGTCTATCATGACATCAGTAATGGGAAGTAGAAATTCATCCTTTGGACAAGCTGCATTAAGATCTCGAAAATCTATGCAAACTCGGACTTTTCCGTTCTTCTTCATAACAGGAACAATATTGGCAACCCAGTCTGGGTGTTGTTCTTCACGAACAAATCCACATGTAATCAGCTTTTTAACTTCTGCTTCGATTGCATCCATCATGTCTGGTCGAAAATGCCGTTGCTGTTGTTTCACAGGCTTGGCATTAGGAAGAATATTGAATTTATGAGTAGCAACTTTAGGATCTAGACCCGGCATATCCTCATAACTCCATACAAAAATATCGAAATAATCTTTAATCAATTGTATTAACTCTTCTTTTTTATCTTCAAAAAGGTTCTTACTGATGAATATTGGCTTGGACGTAGTTCCGTCTCCAACATCAATCTAGAGAATCTCATCCTCCGTAGGTGGCTGTCGTTGTTCAAAACGAAGCTCCCATTGGGTGTCCATCTGTTGGGGCCAAGGGTCATTTTCAAATGGTTCAAATTCACCTTCAGTTTGAACCATGTTGACTGAGAATACACATTCAGATTCATCGTAATAGTCTCCTCCAGTATATGAGGAGTGGGATGTATCAGATTCGATGAAATGGATTTCTTCCGAATCTGAGGATTGTGAAGAACTAGAAGAGAATTCTTCTTGTATATCGTCATTAAACATGTGGGACAGATCATATCCCAACCCATGATGAGTTTTCTGGTAAAACGGATCACCACATAATGGTAATCGTCTACCTTTGCCTTGATTGAGACCTTGTATAGTCTTCAAATCATATTCTATTTTCTGGAGAATCTTAAGAGATTGTTGACTATATTTGTCAATTCAGATTTTTCTTTTATCTTTATCTCTAAGATCATCTGTCTGAACAACAGGGATGTTTCTAGCCAGACCAAACACAATTTGGTACTTGTTTTTCTTATCAGACGGAATCACGAAATAAGATTCTTCGTGACGTCTAAAAGTTACACAAGCTTGTGATGGCGAGACTACAAGAAGAAAATAGGTAAAAGATGTTAGGAACTTTTGAGCATAAGGTCCAACATCGACATGAGGAGGAAAGGAATTTTCCTTATGATCAATGTACAAGGTTTCCTCTGTATTTATGTCATCTTGATATTGATGACTTTGATCATTAGAAGATAAAGACATTCTTTCAACATATTTGACAGCCATATACTCCAAAAGAAAATCTTCATTGATATCAGAAAGTACAGAATGATCAATATTTATATCATTTACAAGTTGAGTACTACGCTTAGGATTTATCATTAATGGACCGTCATCTGTCTTCTGCGTAGACTTGCCAAGGTTGATGATCAATGGTGGTTCTGGATCATTCGTACGAGAAGTACGTCCCTTGACTTTGATCATAAGAGGTTGAACTTGACTCTTGGCAGGAATATTCACTGATTCCTCAGATGAAGCTCGAGTTTTTCCTTTGACCTTGATCATCAGAGGTTGATCATTGACAGGTTGGGGTTGGATTCGACCTTTGACTTTGATCTTCAAAGGTTGCTCTTCCGGAGGATCTTCATTGACAGACTGATATTCGGCAGATGATTGATCTTTAGCTATATCTGATATCTCCTTTACATGCTCCTGTTTATAGAGCATTGAGTCAGAGAAATATGCTTCAACTCCCTTAAAGGGATTGATATCAGCAAATTCAGTCTTCACAACCCCTTGTGAATCCACGTACTTGAAGCATTAGTGGAGAGTTGAAGGCACAATGTTATGCTCATGTATCCACGGTCTTCCAAGAAGGATGTTGTAGGATACGTCTGAGTTGATAACATAAAAAGTAGCCATTGTTCGAAGATCACCAATCTGAATCTTTAAACGAATCTTCCCCAGTGGTTTACTCATTCCAGAGTTAAAACCAACTATTGTGGTACTAGTGTAAATTAATTCACTAGTAGGGATCCTTAAGGGTCGTAGCATACTTTGAAGAATTATGCTAATTGAAGACCCAGGATCGATATAAATCTTGTCAATCTCAGTGGACTCAATATACCCTGTATAGCACAGAGGTATGTCATGCTTATTATGCTTCAACAGCATATCTTCTTGTGTAAAGGTAATGTTAGGAATTACCTCCATCATGCTATGACATTGTGGACACGACACTGGTGTATTGTCAGGACTCTTGAGTTGAGCTAAGCATGAGTCTGCTTGTAGTAAAGCTTCACTCAAAGTCTCTCTGCTTTCTTTAGAAAGATGAAGCAGCTCAAATATAGATAGTCTAGCCGGAGTATTGGCTAACTGGGCTAGAATATCAAATTTGCAGGGCTTCATCATCACCCCTTGATTTGAAGTAGATTTCAAGGAAACGTCAAAGCGTACTGCTTTCTGTTTCCCTTTCTCAACCACCGATGGTTTAGCAGGAACAGGAGATGGTTGAACTGGGATCATTTCTACAACATTTTCTGCTTCTTTGGAAGATCCCTCGTAATCTTTGTGGTATTCTTTCCCAGATCTCGTACCAGCAAAGCTTTCTTCTTCAGAATCATGAGAAGGAAGTACCATATTACAGGATTTAGTCTTCTTTCCCTTAGCCTTCTTTTTACGAGAATTTTTAAGAGGAAGCTCAGAACCCAATCCAACAGTAGATTTTTGACTTTGAATCTGTAAAGGAAGTCGCATTCCTTTATCATAGTTCAAACCCTCTGCCTTTTGAAAGTCATAACCCATCTTTTTCATGAGATGGACTGATTGTTGACTGTACAAGTGAATAGGTAGCAGACTTTCAATGGGTGGTTGGACAGAGAAAGAGGAAGCAGAGATCTCTGTAACCACAGGAGAAGAAGAAAGCATAGAGACTTCCGTAGAAGGAGGAATAGAAATCTCTGTAGTCATAGAAGAAGGAGGAATACTCGGGATAGAAGAAAAGATCCCTGTAGGAGCTTTCTCATAAGTAGTGAAGACTTGTTGAGCCCTGTATAAGGGGACGCTATTCATCGCTAACCATTGTCGATGAGTAAGCTTGAGTTTGCTAGGAGGAGCCAAACTTGGAGGGCATATATTCAAACCCCTCAGTCTATCCTCTAAAGGAATGCTGCCCCATAAATGATCCAAATCATCATGGTCTGCAGTAAAAATATGAGAAATCATGTTGCAGGTTTTGACTTTTTTACCTTTCTTGGATTTTGGAGTTTTACCTTCATTATCCATTTCTGGCACTAAATCTGGGTGCACCCACATGATTTCACCATTTTTAAGTGTCAGAGGCAAAAGTCCTTCATTTTGCTCTCTAGCAGGCGAGATATTCACAATTCTCATCGTCGTCTTTGGAATTGGGACAATCCCATCTGGGACTTGTTGTGGAGGAAAACCTCCAAATTGAAGGAAAACCATATTGGTTGTGACCGTATGCTCATCGTTAGTTAAAACGATGGCATTGGCATTTATCAGCTCTTGAATTTTCTTCTTCAGAACATAACAAGCCTTGGTAGGATGATTGATGTATCTGTGATAGATACAATATTTGGGATTGTCAGTCAGATTCACCTCATTAGGGCTTTTTGGCTCTGAAATTTGGAGTTTGCCACTCTTTACCAGATATTGGAATATCCCTGGGATATCGTTCTCGTCAAAAGAATATTCTTCCTTTGGCTTAGAAGACTCCTGATTATTCAGTATCATTTTGTTTTTGGAAATATTAACCATAAGGGTATCCTTTCCTTTCCCATTACGATTGTCGGAATTATTACCAGAAGAGCCTTTCTTTCCTTTGTCTTCTGAAGCGAAGATCATCCCGTGCTCCCGAGCCAACCTACCATTAGTCTCGGCTGAAACTGCTGCTGTGATAAATGAGGCCCAATCTGTGAATTGGGAACCCGTAAAGACATCAATAGATGGTCGCAGATTCATCTTGCACGTATCAATCAGTGCTGAATCTGGCATGCCTGGAGGCATCTTCAGAGTTGCCTGTCGAAAACGTTCAATGAACGTCCGAGTATCTTCCTTCTCCTTTTGTTTGATTTCTATTAAGGAAGACATGTTCATGTCCATGCCTCCTTCATAGAAGCGGGAGAGAAATATTGCTTTGAATTCGTCAAAAGATGAAATGCAATTATCGGGCAAACTACGATACCAGTCGTAAGCTGAACCCGTCAAGCACCCGATAAACACTCGAGTGAGAGGAGCATCATTTTTTGCAGATGTATAGTCATGATATCAAAGTAAGTGATATACTCGAGTGAGAAGAGGATAAGGTTGCTTAATCCCTAACCTCTGGAGTTGATCTTTGTGCTTCAGAACCTCAAACTGTGCTTTTAGTTCACGCACTGCTTGAATAACTTTACTGGTTTGAGGAAGCACATTTGATTGAATTGTTGTCGGATGTACCGCAACCCCCACCGTAGGTGGTAAATCTTCTGGAATGATAGGATCTGGAGATACAGAATTTTGATTGGTAGCAGGCTCCTGACTTTGATTATTCAAGGGTATATCAACCCCTTGATTATCTTGAGTTTGTGCTACTACCTGCACCGGAGTTACCACTGCCGGTTGAGCAACTTGCTGGGTCATTATTATTTGGTGCATGCTTTGCATCATAGTAAGCATGTCCTTTAATGATTGCTCAACGGCAGAGAGACGTTGTTCTGTATTAGCAGATGACGTCTCCGGTTCATTTCCAATAGCATAGGATTCAACCTCTCTTGAAGATACAGAGGGGTTGGTGTAGAGGTATGAATCGACACTATCAGTTTTGGACTCAAAAGATTGAGTACCCCCAGCTTCTGAATCAGAAGGCTGCAACTGTCTTTGTCTTCTTGATCGAGTATTCTGATATACTCCTTCAAAGGAATCAAGAAGTCTGTTGAACTGTTATTGACCTGGAATCTGGGACGAGTTGCATCTTAGACGTTGTCCTCTGTTGGTATGAGATGCCATGTTGACTAACGCATATGACAACTCATGTTCTTGGTCATCAACTTGCTGTTGAGGCGCATTGAAGCTTAACCGGTCAAAAACTGACCGTTTAGAAGCCAAACAACAACATTTGATTACAATCTGGTGACACTCATAATGATGATTCTCTTGGGGGAGTGTCACAGAAGATTGTCTATTTTTACGCTTTTGCATTAGCAACTCGCATAAATTAGAAGGAGTAGAGGGAGTAGATGGAGTAGTCTTCCTTATTACATTTGGGGTAGAGAAACGTTTAGTCCCTTGTGTATAAAGAAGATTATTGGCTGCATTCGAAGAACCAAACTGTACATTTTTTACACGCTTGGAGTTGCGTGCGTAAATCCTGAAATTTTTTAGCACAAAGAACTCCATCAGCATTACGCGTAATTTGTAGGTTTGGTACCTTGCGTAAAGCAGTGTAAGAAGGCTGTTGGTGAAGAACCGAAGTTTTACCAACAATATTTTTACGTTGGTTGCGTGCAGGTAAATTCACTTTAGATGTAAAAACATCATTGTGAATTTTATCTACACTGTCACAGACACGAGATTTACCTTTACGCGTAGAGCGCAAAACATGAGTATCTGCCACGTCACAGACGGGAGATTTTCCTTTATGTGTGGAGCATAAATTTTGTGTGTCTACCGCGTCACAGACGGGAGACTTATTTTTACACTCAGAACATAAAGCATTGGAGTCTACCACGTCACAGACGGGAGACTTGTTCTTATCCACAGAGCGTAAATTTTGGTTTTTACGCGCTGGGCGTAATACCTCATTTTTACGCGCTGGGCGTAAAACTTGGGAATCTTCCCCATCACCGACGGGAGATTGCTTTTTATGCTCAGGGCGCAATAATGAAGTAAAGACTGCCTCGTTACAAACGAGAGCCTAGTTTTTACGCCTGCGGTGCATCACTGAAGTAGAGACTGCCTCATCACCGATGGGAGTCTCCACAACAGGAGTTGGAAGGATGCCTTTGCCTTCAGAGACAACATGGAGATCCGAGGATGGTTTGGACTTAGGAATCCAAACTTTTTGCGCCTTCCACGATTTCTGAACATTGGAGCAATGAGCACTACCCCCAGTCCTGAGCATTTCTTCGTAGACAGTCTGGTCGAAGTGCACAACCAGAGTCTTCTTGGTCGATCCGGCCAACGCATCATCATATTGAGCAATTGCCTTCTCGTCAGAGGAGAAGGATATCCCCAGCAGAGTCGCCAATTTGTTTCACTTAAAAAAATGCCTAAAAATTGGCTTTTGAAATAAAACGAGAAAAAAGTACAAGAAGTACAAATTATTCTGGAAAGTATTGCTATGGAAGTCTGATCTAAAGGCGATCACTTTGTTCCTTGGACCATACGATGATGATGATGAGTACTGCTGGAAGATGAACAGCCGGAAGAACTAAGTCACCAAAAAGGTATCGACGCACTTGGGCACTGATGGCGAGGTCGAATGCTTTCTTGCTTTGCTTCACTCTGTTCTGGAAGAAAAGTTGAAGAAGAATGCTCTAGAAAATCAAAGTTTCTGGGCTCTGATCTCTATGTATTCTCTCATGTCTCTTCTGATGCTGTCTATGTGAAAAATAAGTCTATTTATAGACTTAACTCTTTGTGCGTAAAAAGCAACACAATCGGGTTTTTACGCTAACAACTGTCACCCACGACGTAAATCACCCTCTACGTACATGGACACGTGTCCCGTGTAGAGTTGTGATCTCTACGCATGGTGACACGTGTCCCACTATCTTAATAAAATAGAGAAAGCACGTACACACGTTCCTCGAGAAGTGTGGTATGAAAGCCACGTGGGCAAACCACGTTCTTAAGTGGTCAGAAATAATCGGGCGTAAAAATGATCCAAAATACACTTCCAGCGTAAAGTAGTAGACTAGGCGTAAAATAGCCCAAAAAAATAGACTTCTCGCGTAAAGTGGCTGATAAAACAGCCTTGGGCATGTAGGTCCTAAAAATCAAGTTGCGCCCATCAAAGAAGTCATAAAAATCAAATTATGCATCCTTCAAGTGAACTGCGCAGAAGACAAATTGCGCAACAATTCGATTGCGCAAGCTGAACTGTGCACTCATCCAAGTGTGCAAGCTGACGTGGCCTCGTCATCATTACCTGACACAAAATCAGATTTTTTGACAACTGACAGCACGAAGAACGAGGAAAATGTTCGTTTATCGTGTAGCACAGCGCTCGAGGACAGCTATACATGCAGCGCAATCTGCCAGACTCTCTGCAGCGCGGTCCATCCCAGCGCGGTCCATCCCAGCGCAATCCGAAGCCAGTGCAATTCAGGTGGCGCACTCCATCAAGACAACTGACAATGTACACGTGGCCTTCATGCCATCAATTACTCACCATGTGGCAACCGTCTGTACACGATCAAGCGCATTTTAATCAAATAATACCACGCATCACATACAGATGGTCCACGATCGAGTAACTACTTGCGCAGTTCATTGCCTGTGCAATCTAGAGTGTGCGCAATCCAACCTGCGCAAGTCCGAATAACTAAAAGTTAGTTATTTCCAGTACTCTATAAATAGAGTTTCAAGCCTTCATTGTCACACAGACAGGATCATACATACATAAAGATCAGAAAAATCAGAGAGTTCAGGAGTTCTTGCCCAAGTGCTGCTACATTCTTCAGAGGCTATCGCCTTCAACTTCAGAGGCTACCGTCTTAAAAGTTCACATCGTCCAAGGGATAAAGCGATTGTCATTCAGATCGGATTCCTACAGTTGTACTTTCCCAGAATTCTTGTAATCTTCTTACAAAGTTTGTTGAAATAAAGATCAACTTTTGTTTTTGCAAACAAAATAGCGACTCTGCTGGGGACGACTTTCTCCTCCGACGAGGAAGTGACAACTCAATGTGACGTTGCGTCTATCGGAAAGACGCAGAAGACGCTGGTTGTGAAGGTCAACCAAACGGCCTATGAAGCCATGATCAACTCCAGGACCACCCCTCGTACTGCAACAACTTCTGCGACAAGCAAAGTGCACCCAGTGTGGGTCCCCAAGACTGCTGCGCAGTCTGTTGTCTCTGCTGTTGCACAGTCTGCTTCCAAGACTGTTGCACAATCTGCTGATTCTGCCACCAAGACTGATGCGCAGTCTAAGGTCTCTGCTGCCAAGACTGTTGCACAGTCTGTTGTCTCTACTGTTGTACAATCTGCCTCTACTACTAATGTGCAGTCTGCTGTTGCCAGTACACAAACTACTTCCTATGCTGCCTTGTCAAAGTGCAAGATTCCTCTGTCCTTGGCACAGTTGGCTGCAACTCTGCCTGCACAGTCCACTACTCCAGCAACCAGAGTACATCCCAAACACTCTGTGGCCAGAACTCTTGATGCGCAAACCACAGTGTCTGTGGCCAGAACCAAAAAGCCATCTGCCAAAACTCCTAATGCGCAATCAGCCAGTGCGCAAGCTGTGCCAGCGCAGTCCAAGAGAGATAGCCCGTTGGCTAATCTCTCTTCCTCTCACAGCAAGGAGAAAGTCTCTACTCCTCTTTCCAAACACCTTGTTGCTCCTGCGCAATCCACTGGGGGTAGTCTGTTGACTGTCCCTCCTCTATCACAGAACAAAGGAAAAGGCCCGTTGGTCTTTTCTCAAACTTTCTCGTCCCACGACTTGGAAGACAACAGAGGGAAATGCTCTTTAGCTAACCCTTCTTCACAAAACAAAGGAAAAGGCCCTTTGGTCTTTTCTCAGTCTTCCTCGGTTTTTACCGTAGAAGATCAATCTGAACGTGCTCCGGCACCAGTCAGTACAAGAACTCTTTCAGATAAGGATTCTTCTCTCCATGTCAAAAGAACTTGTACTGATCAAAGAGGTATTCTGCCTACTCCGGTAGCAGAATTCCAAGATCTCCCAACTCTCAAGATATCCCAATCTAAATAGGGAAAATTGCTGGTGTCTCAGACAGAAACCCCTGGGGGTGAGTTTGCTGATCTAAGAACTTATCTCAATCGACCAACTTCGGTAAAACGCAAACAGCCAATGCCGAAGACAAACCAGCATCAGAGGCAAACTTCCAGGGTCAAAAATCCTGACACCTATGCCAATAAAATGATTACTTCCCTGTACACTCAAGGGATAAAACATTTGAAGAACCGGAACCATATTTCGAATGTTGTCAAAGAACATATCCCTCAGACTTCCTCTCGTCCCGTCACTGTTCCTGATCTCTGAGAACACCTTAAACAAAAACGGGACAACATCTCATCACTTCCAGTGCAACCACTTGGACACCATTGTAATCACAAAGTGGTCATCAAGTGTTGTTGTCAGACAACAAGACGATCTGTCTTCGATCGTCTAAACTTTATAAACTCTGAACCTATGTCAGAAGATGAAGACGAAGTTTTGTACGCTTCTGTCAACATGACTTCCAGAGACACTGGGGGTAGGAAGTGCTCGAAGCACGGCAAGCCTCGCAAGCCAAGTCAACGGTATTTGGATCTACTCCAAGAATATTCTGATGGAGTATTCCAACATACCCTATCCCGAAGCCGAGACACAATCGGTCAAAGGAATCTTCAAGATCTTTCCGGTCATCTCCCTCTTTCTCAGTCAGGAGATGATTCTTTCTCCGACTACGATGCATAAAGCGAAAGTTATGAACAGACAGTGTCCTCCACTGTACCTAGAGAAGTGACAGCTTATGTTGTCACTGAAGACCCAGATGCTTCCAGTTCAGCTAGTCAAGAACAAAGAATAGCTGTACTAGAAGACAAACTGAAGGCCATGGCCGAGATGGTCGCAAGTATGCATTCTATCATCGTGGCCCAACATACAGTACCACCGACCATACCTCCTGCGAATCCTAAAATCATAGCATCGTCGGTGCCTGTCAATACAGGGCTGGGGGTAGCGTCTCCTCAAATACCTCCTGTACAGATTCAACCTACACCTAGTCAGTCAGGTGCTGGGGGTAGTGCTTACCACGCTGTTCCTTCCCCTAACACTGTGACTCATCCTGCTCCTTCTACATCAGTGGAGGATGCCAATGAAGCTGTCAATCTCCTGCGCACTCAGTTCGAGGCCTTCAAAGAGAAAGACAACTTGCAGAGGTTGGGGATCAAGCAACCTTACCCAGTTGAATGGAAGGAAGTCCCATTTCCTCCTAAGTACAAAATCCCAACAATCTTGCTGTTTGATGGCAGCACTTCTCCCAGTCAGTTCATTATCCACTTTGAGGTAATGACTGTCCAACTTCAACCAAATGACGCTCTTCTTACCAGGGTATTTGTTGGCTGTTTAGCCGGCGTAGCATACAATTGGTACAGAAGCTTGCCCGATGGTTGTATCACCTCCTTCTCTGGTCTCAAACAAATCTTCTTAGAATGATTTTATGAGGGGATCAACGACATGACCATGTCAGCCCTCAATAAAATCAAACAAAGACACAATAAAACTGCTGAGAGTTTCATTGAAAGGTTCCGTCGAGAAGCTTTAAAGATGCCTCCAGGGACTCCGGCCGCTGTCACCATAGACACTTGTAAGGCAAATCTTTTGCCTATCATCAGTATGTGGACGGGGTCAACTCAGTTCCAAGACTGGCCATCTTTTATTGTCAACGCTAAAGCAGCTGAAGTTATTGCTGACAAATTCAAAAAGCTAGGGGTACAAATGTCTAACCTCGACCGGGATGAATACCAGACATCGAGTGGTGCTAATCGCCAGAACAACCGCAAGGGAAAAGAAACTTTGAACATCAATTTGAAGAACAAAGAATCTCTGGCGGTCAACGTAGCTCCACCTACGTCCACTTCTACTCCTTCAGCACCTCAAGCAAGGGAACCTCGTCCGAAAGTAGAGTATTCTTTTGACCAGAATGACACCGCAAGCATCTTTGATTGCTTGATCAAAAGCAATAAGCTCCAACTCCCAGACCCAAAGAAGCCTGATGAGGTCGGTAAGACCGATCATCCCAAATATTGTGTCTATCACAGATTTATTGGGTATCCCACTCGAGCATGTTATGTGCTCAAAGGCAAAATTCAGGAGCTGGTCAACGCTGGTGTTGTCACTCTGCGGCAAGATGAGAAGACTGTTACCGCAAACATGGTCTCAGTTCAATTCGGTGACTTCCCTCCGCAGATGGTGCAGCATGGCATCATCCCTATCCCTAAGGCTACTCTTGAGATCGAGAATCTTCCTCCTCCACAAAGTGAAGGTCTCATCCCTTTGTCTCTTGACAATGGTGAGATTATGTGGATTCATCCTGATCTTGCTTCAGAGTTCGAAGTTTCTTCTTCCTCCAAGAAGAAAGACCATTCCAAGGGCAAGACAAAGACTTACAATATGGTGTCTTTTGACCCCATAGTTGACGAGGAAATTCTGCTGGGCACCAGATCAAGGAAAGCCTATCTAAAGGATTATACCGAAGCTCAGGAGAATCCTGCTTCTTCTTCTTCTGAGCCCGTTCCAGTGCAACCTGCTTCTACTGAAGACATTCCTTCTGCATCCTCACCGGTTGTAGTACCCATTCCCTCCAAGCCGGCGGTGGTTGACAAAGGCAAACAACAAGTCCGTTTTAACAAACCTTTGAAAAAGTTATCTCCCTCAGGACTTGAGAAGCCTTACAACTTTGATATTTTGGCTCAGTTAGCTAATACACCGGCCAGGCTGTCAATCTTCGAGTTATTGTGCCTCTCCAAAGAGACTCAAGAAACTCTGAGTGAAGCTCTCATGTAGGCAGAAACTTGTCTAGCTCTTCTGAAGAAGCCAAAGGCAGAGCCTGTCTCTTGCCTCCACTGTCATAGTGTGTTGGAATTAATTCCAAACATTACCTTCACACATGATGACATGCTGATGGAAGACAATAGGCACGACCGTCCTCTATACTATACAGGATATGTCGATTCGATGAGAGTCGATCGTATTCTGATAGATCCAGGGTCTGCTCTTAGCATTATGCCGAAGACAATGTTAGATGCATTGAAGATCCCAGTGCATAGTCTTTCCAGTACAATCACCACTATCCTTGGGTTCAATCAGGGAAGGAGTGAACCTCTGGGCAAGATTCGCCTTAAACTCTAAATAGGCAATCTTGGCACAAAGGTGACCTTCTACATCATTGACAACCATGGTTGTTCTTACAATGCTCTGTTGGGAAGACCATTTCTGCATAAACACAACATTGTGCCTTCAACTCTCCATCAATGTTTCAAATATGTCGATGACAATGGAGAGGTTCAAAAGGAGGTTGCTGATCTCTATCCTTTCAAAGGCGTCGAAGCATACTGCAACGATGCTCATATGTATAAGGATGAATTCATGAAGGTAGTGCTGTCTCTGGACACTGAAGAAGAGCAAGAAGCAGTGCCTAATGACACCCTCATTATTCCTGTCAAAAGGCGTGTCTCTCGTCCTCAATCCTCCAAACCACTGGCTATTCACTTGCCAGTCCAGAAGCAACCAACTGATGACCAGGATAAAAGGGAGCTCACCTCTTCTGAGCCACTTATTATTGACTTACATCGTAACAAGGAAAAAAGGCAGCTCACCTCTTCTGAGCCACTTGTTATTGATTTATCTCATAACAAGGATAAAAGGGAGCTCGCTTCCTCTGAGCCGCTTGTTATCGACCTCCGTCGTAACAAGGCTAATCCTCCTCCACGTTCTTCTTCTCCCCCTCTTGTAATCAATCTGACCAAGCCTGCTAAGGCTAAAGGTCCTGCTGTAAATACAGATGTACAAATTAATGAAAAAGCATCTACTTTCCAGTATACTGATGTCATTTATCATGCTAAATGCTATTTGGATATGTTAGATAGCTATCAGTCATTTACAATGGGAGTTGTGCAGTCTCTTCAAACAGAAGTCTTGCTTGAACATCCAAAAGATTCATATCGTATTGTTCCCGCTCGAAAGAAAGGCGAGAGTCCAATACTTTTTAGTAAAGGACCGGAACAACAATTCAACTATACAGATGATAGCAAAAGTAATGATACGGGACATCTTCAACTCCGTCGTTATAGTCAACAATCAAAAGATATCATCCGAAAGATGGGTTATGACTTCAAGAATGGCCTCAACTACGATAAAGGTAGAAGAACTCCTATTCGTACAACTGTTCCGAAAGGAAAGTCAGAGATATATTACAGTAGGACCAAAAGAGGTCTCGGATATGCTTCTCCTCCAGTATTATCCCCAGCAGCCTCTGAATCCGATAGTGAGGAGCGCTCTAACTCTTCTGATTCCAGATTATGGAATTCTGACACTAGCATTGGTCAAGTTCATCGATTGACTGTATCTTCTAACATGGTCTCCGTCGAACTTCCAGAAGGCTATGACGAGGATATTGAAGAAAATCCTGAAACAGATCCTTGGGCTCAACGAATGGATATCCAATGGGAACTCCGATTTGAACAACGGGAACCTCCTACTGAAGATCAATTGGTTCAAATTGATGTAGGAGAGAGCGGGTCACCTCGTCCGATATTCATAAGCAAGAACCTTCCCGAGGCAGATAAGCAAGAATTAATTCTTCTTATTCGAGAATATATTGACGTCTTTGCCTGGAGTTATGAAGACATGCCAGGTCTAGATCCTAAAGTTGCTACTCACAAATTGAACATCTTGCCGAATGCAAAACCGGTTAAACAGCAACAACGACGTTTTAAGCCAGAAATGATGGATGCAATCGACGATGAAGTCAAGAAGCTCATCGCTTGTGGCTTTATTCGAGAAGAACAACATCCTGATTGGGTAGCCAATGTCGTCCCAGTTCTAAAGAAAACCGACAAAGTTCGAGTCTGTATCGACTTTCGGGATCTTAATGAAGCATGTCCAAAAGATGAATTTCTTTTCCCTATCACTGACGTCATGATCGACAACACCTGTGGGTTCGAGCGAATATCTTTCATGGACGAATTCTCTGGATACAATCAAATTCGGATGAATCCTGAAGATGAAAAACATACTTCTTTCCGCACTCCTCGCGGAGTCTACTGCTATACTGTCATGCCATTTGGTCTCAAGAATGCTGGTGCAACATACCAACGAGCCATGAGTACCATCTTTCGAGATCATCTGTGCAAGACTGTCGAATGCTACGTCGACGATATTGCTGTTAAAAGTCGTCTAAAGGAAGATCACATCCAAGATTTGAGAACTATCTTCAACCTCATGCGCCAACATCAACTCAAAATGAATCCCACCAAGTCATTCTTGGGTGTCTCTAGTGGCAAATTTCTCGGCTTCGTCATTATCTCTAAGGGTATACACGTGGATCCCGAGAAGATCAAAGCCATTCAAGAGATGCGTCCTCCACGCAACCTAAAAGAGCTACGAGGATTCCAAGGTCGACTTTCGTACATCAGGAGATTCATTTCGAATCTGTCTGGACGCTGTAGACCATTTACGCAACTAATAAAGAAGGGTGTATCTTTCATTTGGACTGAAGAATGTCAACGAGCATTTGATGACATAAAGCGGTATCTCATGAACCCACCAATCTTGGTGCCACCAATCTCTGGCATACCATTCTTAATGTATGTCCGTGCTATAGATCATTCATTGGGTGCTTTACTTGCCCAAAAGAACAAAGAAGGCCATGAATAAACCATCTACTACCTCAGTCGTACTATGATTGGTGCTGAACACCGTTATAGTCCGGTCGAAAAAGAATGCCTAGCTCTCATGTTTGTTGTTCAAAAGACGAGACATTATATCATTGGCCAAACTATTCATGTCATATTCCGAGTTAATCCTCTTCGGGTACTAATGAAGAAGCCTAGCACACTCAATTCTCGGCTGGCTACATGGGCCATTCTGCTAGCCCAATATGACATGGTATATGTTCCTCAAAAGTCTGTCAAAGGTCAAGCACTGGCGGATTTCTTAGAAGCTCATCATGTTCCAGAGACATCTAAACTCTATGATGAAATTCCAGACGAGACTTTGGAATCTAATACAATCTCCGAAGAATTTCCAACTTGGCGTCTATTCTTTGACGGTGCAACCAGGATTGGACCCAATAGTGCCGTTGTCGCAGGAGTTGGGGTTGTTCTCGTTTCTCCAGATGGGTCAACTATCCAAAGAGCTTACTCCCTAGATGAGCCTTGCTCCAACAACGTGGCAGAATACATTGCTCTACTCATTGGCCTTCAGCTAGCTAAACAACTAGGCGTCGAGTATCTTGAAGTCTATGGTGACTCCAAGCTGGTTGTTAATCAAGTTAGAGGAACTTATGAAGTTCGCCATCAAGATCTAGTGCCTTACTTTGAAGCAGCAATCAACATGGCTACACCATTCAAAGCCTTCTTCATCGAATATGTACGTCGAGCTTGCAATACTGAAGCCGATGCTTTGGCCAATCTTGCAGCTGTCTTAGCCATCCCTATCAAAAGACAGCAGGTGGTGGTCATCTCTAATCGGGAATTGTTTTGCGTCGAAAACAATCGTAATATTGAATTCAGTAATCTTACTGAAGCTAATATTATCAATAAAGATTGGAGAGTTCCTTTCATCGACTTCGTGGTCCATGACATACTCCCTGAAGATCCTAAGGAGGTTACGAGTATTCGTCGGCGGTCTCTACGATTCTACTATAATCAGACCACCAAGACTCTCTATCGGCGAACTTATGACGGCTTACTCTTGCGCTGTCTTGCTGCTGATGAAGCAAAACAAATACTGCATGAAGCTCACGACGGTGTCTGCGAAGCACATCAACCCGGTCCTAAGTTGCAGGATCGTATCCGACGTATGGGTTACTATTGGCCCTCTATGGTATCAGATGCCATCGAATATGCAAGAAAATATCGAGCTTGTCAGATCCATGCAGATTTCATTCATCAACCTTCAGAATTTCTACATCCGACTGCTGCTTCCTGGCCTTTTGAAGCTTGGGGCATAGACATCATAGGTCCCATCAATCCTCCTTTTTCTAGAGGACATCGGTTCATACTGGCAATAACCGACTACTTCTCCAAATGGGCCAAAGCTATACCATTGGCTGAAGTCAAGACCAGCAGCGTCATCAACTTCGTCAAACACCATGTCATCTATCGATTTGGTGTACCTCGACGAATCATCCATGATAACGGACCTCAGTTCATCAACCAAAAGTTTACAAGGTTCTGTTACGATCACCGAATTGACAATGTCGCTTCGACAGCCTACAATCCTGCTGCTAATGGCTTGGCTGAAGCTTTTAACAAGACTATCATCGAGCTCCTCAAGAAGTTTGTATCCACTAATAAACAAAACTGGAGTAAAAAGCTTAGGAAATGTCTTTGGGCCTACCGTACTACGGTCCGCAACCCTACAGATTGTACACCCTTTTCTTTGGTATACGGCTGTGAAGCAGTTCTACCCCTGGAACTTCAAATTCCGTCTTTGAGGATTGCCATCGCCAACGAGCTCACTACAGAGAACAATAATCTCCTTCGACTTCAAGAATTGGAAGCACTCGACGAGAAGCGATTAATGGCTCAACAGCATATTGAGTTATATCAAGCCCGCATCTCGAAGACTTTCAACCGCAAAGTTAAAGTCAGAGCCTTTCAAAAAGGAGAGCTTATTTTAACAGTCAGACGTCCTATGACTATGACTCACTCGAGCAAAGGCAAATTTGACGCAAAATGGGAAGGTTCATATATCGTGAGCAAAGTCTTCTCAAATGGAGCCTACCAACTCACAAAAATGGATGGTCGAGTTGCAATGATGCCTATCAATGGCAAGTTCCTTAAAAAGTATTATGTATAAATGTAAAAGAGAGCGCTTGTAATCATCAGACAAGTTCATAAATAAAATTCAATTTTATTTCATCTTGAATGATAGTACATAATATCAAGGAAGGTCACTATCATCCTTCTCAACATTGGGATGCGGACCACTGCTGTCCTTATCGAAGACATTGTCGACAAAAGAGCTGAGAACATCCTTGCTCGAACCTACCAAGAACTTGCAAGCAGCCATCCTCATGGCCTCTTCTTCTTTCTTCGTCCCGGGTTCAAGCAGGAAGTCCAGGATGTCCCTTGGTGGCTTGGGTGCAGATGAACCTTCGCCCGCTTTTATCTGCTTTGGCTGGTTGGGTTCGGCTGAGCGTTCTTCTGGGAGTTCTTCAACCTTCGGGGCAATCTCAACTTTCTTGGATGCATCTTCAGACGACATCTTTATGTTGATCATTCCATCTAATTTCTATCCTATTTATAGGCAGAGGTTCTTAAAACAACGAAGAAACACATTCATCCGACGGTTCGCCCGTTCATTACATTCATTTGACGGTTCGCCCGTTTATTACATTCATTCGACGGTTCGCCCGTTCATTCACATTTATCTGACGGTTCATCCGTTTATTACATTTATTCGACGGTTCGCCCGTTCATTCAATTCATTCGACGGTTCGCCCGTTCATTCACATTCATCTGACGGTTCATCCGTTCATTACATTCATTCGACGGTTCGCCCGTTCACTCAATTTATCCGACGATTTGCCCGTTCGTCATATCCGACGGTTCGCCCGTTCATTCCATCCATCAGACGGTTCACCCGTTCATTACATCAATCCGACGGTTCACCCGTTCATTCAATTTATTTGACGGTTCATCCGTTCATTCTGACGATTCATTTCGTTCACACATTTTGACGATTCATTTTCGTTCATTTATCTATCCATCCACATCAGCAACTTGTCATCCTTGATTAAGTTGTCTACTGAAATAATAGTATTCGACAAATTATATTCTGCCATGTCCATATTACCTCTGAGCAGATATAATGAATATAATTATTTTCTAAAAATCAAGAAATATATCATGTCCTGTACCTCTGAATATATTTTCTATCACTATTATTTATATCTGAATATGATATGCAATAAATAATAAAGCCACAAAAAAATATCTTTTTATTGATCAAAGATGAAAGACATTACAAAGATACGTATCATAAAAAACAAGAAGATACAAAAGATCTTTCTATTCAGCCGGCGGTGTCATCAAGTTGGTCATCTACTGCTTCAAAATTTGCAGTCGCTCCTCACGAGATTCTATCACTCGCTTCCTAGCTTCTTCCATCCCAAATTTATCATCGAAGGTTGGCAGGGTTACTAGTCTGCGAGTGATTTCAGCTTGATGAGCTGCAGCATATTCATCTCTTTCTCGAGTCAGAACACCAAGTTGTTGAATTGCAGCCTGATGTTGGGTAGCTTCATCTTCCAGAGTTAATTGAGCAAGTCTCAGTTCTTCCTGAAGACGGGCAATTTCCGCTTGTAATTCAGCAACTCTCCTTTCTTTCTCTTCAGCAACAGATGCCACTGTTTCCACCTTGAAGTTGTACTCAGCGGACTTGGCAGTGAAAGTATCCAAGAGAACTTGGACATTAACTTTCTCAACCGCGGCCTCTTGAGACATCCGTTCAAATTTAGCTTGCACCAAAGGCTCTACCTCCCCCTTATTTAGCTCTTAGTAGCTCTTAACTGAGGTTTCCAGCTCATCTAATATATGATCAAGAAAAGTAGCCTGAGCTTCGTCGCCTTGGCTGCGGATGGCATTAATCAAGTAAGAGGTTGGACCTCTAACTGTGGAGAAATCAGCTTCTTCCTTCTCTATCACCCTATTTATTAAAGGTCCCAACGAATCAAAGAAGAAGTTGGTGAAAGAGTTAATGACAAATCGATTGGTAGCCAGAGCACCAGGAGTAGCAGCTACTCCCGTTGACGATGAAGCAGCAGGACATTCAGCCTCTTGGACTTGGACGGAGGGCTCTTTAAATAAAGGAGCTAAAGTAGAGCTGGTTGCTCCTCCCGGTTGTTCCTCTGCAAAAATAGATAAACTTTATCATTTTGCCTGTCATTTGCAACTATTGAAAAGATCAAAAATAAAAGCAGTCTTACCATGGCTTGGTCCAGTGACGATTCTGTCATCTGTTGGCACAGATTCCAATCTAGCAGAAGTAGCCTCAGACATAACTGCCTGGCTACTGCCTGCCTCGGAGCCAACTGACAAATGACAACTGCTGCTAGCTATCGTCGTTACAGGTATTACATCAGTACAAGGAGGAACCGGAGATGATTCAATTTCTACATGGATCAAAAATAGAGATGTCAGCCATTAATCTATGAAAAGAAAATTGATGATTTCATTTAATACCTTTGGGATCGGCGGTAGTAGCTTCCTCCGGCGCTACTTCCTCATCCACATTCTTTTCAGGGGATACATCTACCTCAACATCCTTTTCAGGAGCTAGTGTGTCGTCAACAGCTTTAGGAGATTTATGGACATTAATGTCCTTTTCTTGATTCAAAGTATCATCAATAGCCTCTATTGATGTATCTTAAGTGCTCATGCTATCCTCAAGTACTTCCTCGCTGGCAGTTGCAGCGGTATGATCAACATCATCTTGAAGACCGAAGTCGCAATCATTTAATGCTTCAATCATTAAACGATCCTCCTCTTTACGGATTGTTCCTGGTGTAACAGGAAGCTGAGTAGTTTCTACCGCCGGTGAAGGAGATCGCAAAGCTTCATGCTCCTCCTCTACAATATCATCCCTAGGCTCTGCAGCCTCCTCTCTCTGATCAGTCTCGTCCCTCTGTTCTGGACTAGGAGTTTCATGCCTAGGCTCAGAGACAGGAGTAGGAGATAACATAGTAATCCCAGCAGCAGCGCTAGCAACCACCGAAGATAAGATTTGTCTCTTTCTTCTTCTAGAGGCCAGTTTCTTTCTATGAAGAGGTCTTTCGGGACTCTCCACATCTACTACGTCGACCTGCTTTGGAAGAGAGGTCGGTGTGGTCGCTTCTTCTCGTTGGGTCGACTCGGCCAGTTGCCGAGACTGTGATCTAGTGATAACTTTCTCTGATTGATCCAAGATAAGTTTTTTCTTTACAACCGGAGAAGAAGGTTCGTCAATCCTTCTCTTCTTCTTCCTGGCCGGAGACTTAACAACTTTCAAAGAAACTCGCAGTGGTTTATTAACCTCCTTAGGGAAGTTAGCTTCCCTTGAGGCTTCCAAGGGATCATCCACTGGCTCATGTTGCTCATCATTACCTGGAGCTAGTATAGCAGTTGCTCCTTTCTTCAAACGTGTCATCGTCGTGAAGCTATCCACAAGATTGAAGTTCTCGGCGAATGTATTTGCAGCTGTGTAAAAAAGTGAATATGTATATAACATTCGGGGGCCATGATCATTCTTGGTTGGCATCGAGAACACTGTCCTTGTGTCTCGAGCGTTGTAATAGGCCCATGCTCTGGCACCATCAATCAGATACCCCTTTCCTTGTAGGCAAGTTATAGCATTGCCTACGTGGAACTGGTCGTAACCAAATTGCCGCGCGAAACGGCTCGAAAGATATGGTTCCAGATAGCATTCCTCTTCAAATCTGTAAACCAAATGTGATGGCCGAATCGTCTTCAGCCACTCAAATACTGCACGACCTAGAGGCTGCTTCCTAGATCAACTAAATTTGTCGACATATGTTCATAACCGGCTGGAGGGGCAATACAGTAAAAATTCCATCCCTTCCCATGGTTCAATGCACGTCTGCAATCCTTCAGACTAATGTATATCCACTTGCTCCAGGAGAATCCCCGCAGAAAGCTACCACCGACTGCTCCCATGTCGGGGTTCATCAATGACGGATGGTGCAGAAGCAACCATCCGAATAAATAGGTGTAAGGCAACTCCAGTCGAGGGAAGTTCCCTTTCTCACCCTTCCATTTGATCATGGAGTCAACATAAAGATGAAGACCTGCGTTCACTCTACAGGTCATCGCCGACAGCAAATCCATCCGGTAGCCAAAGACTAACCGGACAGCAGCAAAGAGTACGTCGTGGTGGAAGCGGTCCACGGCGCTCGCTCCGGGTACGACGAACCGACGGAGCCAATATGTCAGGAAACCCGCCAGCTGGGCTTCTCGTGACATGGGCCTGTAGCCCATTCTCATAAAGCTCTCAACAAAATCTTCGGTCTTGAATGGAGGGTATTGAAGTTCGTCATTAACTTTGATATTCATTTTCTTATTTTCTTCCATCAATCTGATCACTTCACTGTGGCTGAGGGGTTGGAAGAAAGTT
Source organism: Iris pallida (assembly GCA_029216955.1). Classification (NCBI taxonomy): domain Eukaryota; kingdom Viridiplantae; phylum Streptophyta; class Magnoliopsida; order Asparagales; family Iridaceae; genus Iris; species Iris pallida. Next base: position 2,573,583 of record JANAVB010009199.1, on the reverse strand, counting down.
GGGTTGCACGTTTCATGATCCTTAGTCTTTTTCTCAATGATATGATTAAGGAAAAGATAAGGCAACCACTTTGATGAATAACATGTGCCGGAAGAACCGCTCTTATAGTACAAGGAGCAAATTTTGTAGTGGCACAGTAGTTCGTCAAAAACTGCCACCATCTCTGCATTCTCTTGACGAAGTCTGTCTAACTCGTCGTTTGTTGGAACATATTCCTCATAAGGGAAATCTTCCGTTGGTAAGCATGAGATGTACTTCATCTCATGAAGGGCTAATCCAATCTTCCCGCAGGGTGTCATGAATGTCCCTGTCCTATAATTGTACCTCTCTGCTAAGGCCAGAAACAGATGAGAGTTGGGGAGGAATCCATACACGGTAGCGTATACCGCCTGATATAGCTCAATCTCCTTGAGCTTTTCTTCAAACTGAACCAATATCCAGTTAGCTATGCAACTCCATCTTTTGTGCTCTGGGTTCACCAGACCTGTCAACCGGATGTCCTGGTCCGGGTATCTTCCCTCAACCTTTGTATATTCATTAGCAAAGATTGGAGTCCTCACCGGCAGCAGCAAGGAGGAGTTCTCTGGAGGGATGCAGACAGGCTTCAACCCTCTGAGCAAAGTGCTATGACGCTCAGAGGAGCTATAGAACATATCCCTGTTATTTGGTCCTTTTTTGACACAAATCTTTCCTGTCCTTGCATACTGGAGGGGGGTAATATCCCAATCCATCCTCCTGGGATGGCTTGCATGGGCATAGCGGGCTAGGGGGAGGCATCTGGCAATGTCCGGTAACAGGATTATTTTCTCCTTTCTCTGGAAGAGTCTCTGCTCAACACGGGGTCTCGGCTGAGAACTCTTGTCAATAGCTTCGCCAAATAAGAACATGGGTTTCTTATGGGTAATGGCATCAGCAGTCTGCAGGGGTTGCCCATTCATCAGACTTAATAGAGTTTCATTGTCCTGTGCTACTAAGATAGCCTGACGGGAAGCTGGCAAAGCATATTGGGGATATATGACATATGACAAATCTTCCTTAAATTCCGGTTCAGCAAGGGTCTCTGTGAAGATTTCATACTCTGGGTCCTCTCTGATGTTAACTGCATCAAAACAGAAAGACATAGTTCAGTATATGCAAAAATCAAAGATTCTGTCCAAACAATCAGCCAATTGCGCAAACATCAGATTGCGCTGACTATAAAACATCAGAGTGCGCAAACATCAGTTTCCATGTGCATACTATCCAGTTGCGCTAACATATTCACTTGCGCAAGCCATCAGATTACGCTGACAAGCTTGCGCAAGACAACAGTTTGCGCTGGACAGTCTTGTGCAAATTAGCAGAGTGCGCTGACTTTTGCCAGCGCTCTTCAACCGATTGCGCAAGAAAATAGTCTTCATAAAAATAAAGACTATTGGGTTTATGCAACCGAAACCCTAAACAGGGTGACGCAGTATAACAAAATCTCTAAAAAGAGATAGGTTTGAAGATTCAGTAATGTCGAAGAACCCTAAAAGGGGGTTTTCGATCGGTTGTCTACCTTGCAATGCTGGATGAGCAACTTCATGTCGAGAAGGGCGTGGCGCAGCACGAGTCGAAGACTCGACGGGGGCTTTGCCCTTGTCGGCGGCGGAGCGCTTCGGAGCCATTAAGATCGTCGGAGAAGAAGAAGAGTTGGAATGGGCTCGAAGGATTTTCTCTCTCTTAGATGATTAGAAGCAAGTAAAGAATAACAGAGAAGAAGAGGAGAAGTATTTATAGTTTTTGAGAGTGAACAGACGCCTCAGATTGCACCGAAGAAATATGAGCTACATCATCCAATTGCGCAGACTGGTCATCACATGCGCAACTTGATTTTCAAATCAAAATTCAAAATATTTCGAAGCTTTGACTATTTCAAACTTCGAAAACTTTGAAGGGGGTCTTGTAGGTCCTAAAAATCAAGTTGCACCCATCAGAGAAGTCATGAAAATCAAATTATGCATCCTTCAAGTGAACTGCGCAGAAGACACATTACGCAACAATTCGATTGTGCAGGCTGAACTACGCACTCATCCAAGTGTGCAAGCTGACGTGGCCTCGTCATCATTACCTGACACAAAATTAGATTTTCTGACAACTGACAGCACGGAGAACGAGGAAAATGTTCATTTATCGTGTAGCACAGCGCTCGAGGACAGCTGTACATGCAGCGCAATCTGCCAGACTCTCTGCAGCACGATCCATTCCAGCGCGGTCCATCCCAGCGCAATCCGAAGCCAGCACAATTCAGGTGGCACACTCCATCAAGATAACTGACAATGTACATGTGGCCTTCATGCCATCAATTACTCACCATGTGGCAACCGTCTGTACACGATCAAGCGTATTTCAATCAAATAATGCCACGCGTCACATACAGATGGTCTATGATCGAGTAACTGCTTGCGCAGTTCATTGCCTGTGCAATCCAAAGTGTGCGTAATCCAACCTGTGCAAGTCAGAATAACTAAAAGTTAGTTATTTTCAGAACTCTATAAATAGAGTTTCAAGCCTTCATTGTCACACAGACAGGATCATACACACATAAAGATCAGAAAAATCAGAGAGTTCAGGAGTTCTTGCCCAAGTGCTGCTGCATTCTTCAGAGGCTATCGCCTTCAACTTCAGAGGCTACCATCTTAAAAGTTCACATCGTCCAAGGGATAAAGCGATCGTCATTCAGATCGGATTCCTACAGTTGTACTTTTCCAGAATTCTTGTAATCTGCTTACAAAGTTTGTTGAAATAAAGATCAACTTTTGTTTTTGCAAACAGGGCGTAAAAGGTAGCCCAAATAAACTTTACGCACATGTCAACTTTGAGCGTAAAAATCTCGTATAGTATTCATACATAAAAGTAGTTATCTTTTGAGCGTAAAGTAACCCAGTCTACACACTAAACGACAATGTTGGTTTCTGTGTAAATCAAATCTCTTCGAATTCTGTGTTATACGCTGTCAGCAAATCATTATGTCAGATTCATTATTACTTGCATTAAATGCATGATCTGACAGCATGTCCCCGGCGTAAAGTAGCTTGCGTAAAAACAGCCCGCGTAGAGTAGCCTGCATAGAATAGCCTGCGTAGAGTAACCTGTTGAGCGTAAAGTTTTATTTCTTTGACTTGGTCTATGAAGCATTTTTTACGCTCCTACAGTTACATGCCAATAAGACGTAGTCTCTAGGATATTCGAAACTCGTGAACATAGTCGAAGTCATTTTACCGAGAATTTATGCCCCGCCAGTGTACAGCTGGCTGCATTAAACCCTTGGTTCCACAACTCAAGCTATGTTGCGATAACGAATACTCTATCTTGACATAACAACTCAAGGATGAAATTGGATGACTAAGACATAATTTTAATAATGTTCGATCACCCGCGCTTACTTGAAATTATTTCAACTTAGGGGTCATGCCACACCAGTGCGCTGCTGGCTACAGTGAACCCGCAATCTCGATAATTCAAATAAGTGACGACAGTGCGCTGATGTCTTGTCATCGCAAGTCATCAAAATTATTCAAACTATATCTCCAAGAATATCAAAGGAGTTTAAGATATCATACAAGTCGATAAAGATAGAAAAGTGTAAGTACCTGTTCTTCAATTATAAGGTCAGCCTCTTGAAAGGAGAAATAATTGGTTAGGAAGGATAATGATCGAAGTCAAAATGAGTGAAATCTTATAATCCTTATCTCACGGATATTCAAGATTCAACGACTGAAAGGAAACTTTCGAGTCCGAAAACTTAACTCGAGATTAATAGACAATTGAGTGAGAAGTTTATTTTTAAAAGGATAATTCCTTAGGTCCCAAGAAAGAATATAAGTGATATGAACTTTATGATATGGCGATGTTCAGAAAAGGCATAAGACGAAGTTGTACAGGTGATCATGATTAGGAAAAATGGCCGAAGACAAAAGAAATATAAACTCAAATTTATATTTCTCTGATATTCAAGATCGAGGGAAAAATATGTATAAAGCACTATGTCTACCTATTATGAATATATTTATACACAAATATATAGGTATAGCCTAAGTAAGTCCCAAAAATTTTAAATTATCATTCCAAGAGGAGGTTATCCTATTTCCAAGAAAATGCAAATTTAAATAGCAATAATACCTATATTATATTCAATATATACTTTATAGAAATTAATCCCAATACAAGAAATGGACTACCAAAATATACATACACATCTATATATCTACATGGACGACGTTGGTCGCACTACATGATCACCAGGACTTGGATTGAGTTCGGGCTAATTTGGAACAACCAGGTTTTCTAAAAGCCAATAATCTTAATAATAAATAATTAAATTATTCCTAGGGTTATGTCACGATTTGGCCTGGTTTTCCTAGTTAGTATACACCTATGACTCGGTCTTCTCTACCATGGCTAGAACACTAGTCAAAGCACTCGACCACACTCTCAGTGCTAAAATTCTTGGTTATCTTGCACTCTGAAACTTAACCGTGACTAAGGCCGTCTATACTAAATATTTATAAATTCTAAAAATCACATTCTAATTCAAACAAGTAAATAAAAGGATATTTTTCGAACTTTCGGGAAGACGTTACGAATCTACCCTCCTGAGAAATACAGTCGAATCAAAATGTGGTAGTGTATCCTTCTATGAAAATCATCTAGTGAGACCTATGTAGCAACCTTAACTACCCAAATGCCAATTTAAATTAGGGACTCCTAGTCCTAACCATTCTCTTAAAATTAATTTACTCCTTGTTGTGAATGAGCATTTCCTAGTTGCAGGCTCGCAATGGTACGACTAACTTAAGTACCATCACGAGTTCGTATACTTTGCGAAATCTGACCTGCATGGGCCACCACAAAAACTTGTCATGACCCGCACCTGCTTTTTCGGATACGAGACGTGTCCAAGCCAGCCTACGCCGCAGAGTCGGCGGTAGAACGCTGTCAAGCCCGCAAGAAATAATTGCTCAAAATAAACTTCATTGCTCATTCATATTTCTAAATTTGATTATAACACTTACAATATTTAAAATTAAAGAAAATACAAAGTTCTCACAATTAAAGAAAATGATACAACTGTTATCTATTTCTAGGTTGACCTCAGCATACCCAAGCCTTTCCAATGCTAAGAGTGGTCGTGGCTAAACCTGAAAAATGTTGGTTTCCAGTCAGGAATGGAACGAGTACAATCTCACAATAGAATCAATAAATAACAAAATCTGTAAATCTGTAATAATACTGAGATACATGATAAGGGATGAACAGGAAATCATGGCAGGAATCATGCAAGTAAAAGCAGGGAGACATGGTACACAAGACAAGCAATGACAAGAAAACTAAAATGTAACAAGACTATATCTAACTAGTGATTTGAAATACACTTTCGACATGTAAACGGCTAGGGGATAAATCCGGCACCCCGCACGTTAGTTGTGCGACTGCTATCAGGCAAGAATAGACATTTTAGGGCTATTTTTGGGTATGTTTGCATGTCTACTAATGTAATTCCCTGCCCGGCTAGTACCCATGGATTCAAACAGGACACGAACACGAAAATATATTGGTCACGAACAACATGCAAGAATCCATAACTACTATCTCATGTGACAAGCGTGTCAAAAAGTAGCATAGTTTCAATGTAAAACAATATTAAATACAAGACGTATAGAGATAATCAAATACGAAAACTATCAGAGATGTACTCGCCTGAGGCCCTGCGCTGGTGAAACCGATAATACTATACCACTCAAAGAGCCACAATCAGTCAACACATGCAGAAGTCTTCGGATGCTGAAATAAATATTACTATGCTCTCAGAATAGTCAAATTAGCTAGAATTGCCTGTCCTTAAGTCCAATTCTGGACACAGGGGCAAAACGCTAATTTCGGGTCAAAACGGTATCCGCCGTTGGACCCGCTTTGCACCAAAAAGTGTGCCAGAGTCAACGGTCTCTAAAGTCATCAAACTATATGTCAACAGGTCCAATTTTTTGATACGAACCCAACCGTATGTCCAAAGTTGAATTTCGGCGGGCTGTGTACAAAATCGTCCGTTGAGTCGAATCGTGGGGCTCGTAAAACGGTAATCCGATCAACTGTTTCAGAATTGGACCAAACTTGGCATACAGGACCAGAAAAATGATACGGTCCTGTTGGCGTAAGTTTCGTCTCGATCTGACGAACGTACACAAAGTAATTGGAAAATTTGCACAGAGGCCGATACGGTGAATTTCGACGGATACGCATCAAATTCGTCGCGCACACGCGACCAATTTGAATTCCATCAAAGCCCACACATCCACGAAACCGATACGCATATTTTGATGCTTTTGGTTCGTGTCCATGTTGCCCGGATTGGCGGAACGCACGTCGTATCGAAGGAATTTCTAGATTTTTACTATTTTTGAAAATAGTTTTTTTCTGATATTTAAATTAATTTAACTTTCTATGTAATCAACTAGAATTAAATCTACCAGTAGGTTTTTAATCTCGTACATGTAGTCTAAAATTCTATTCAAATAGTTTTTTGAATCGGTCTATGGATTGGCGAGAAATCGCCTTCCTAGTCGAGTGTTTGGACTGCTATACGTCCTGTTTTTGAACAAGTTTTTTGTCGACTTCCCGTCGAATTATCGAACAATCTGATTCGTATAACTTAAAACTAATTAGAGGATGTTGAAGTCGGTCAGGTTGACTACATACCCGAGAAAATAGCTCGCAAAACGAGCGAGCGATGGCAGAGAAATTGGGTCGCGAAAACGTCATGGTTGCCGTTATTGCTGCTGTGGTTGCGGCGCCTTGTTCCAGGCCGCGTGCGGCCCTGGCGCGGTGGCGGTGGTCGGCCGGCACAGCTGCGGCGGCATGCAGGGTCGGGGAGAGGTCGCCCGTGTTGAGGAGGAGGAGGCGTGGGTTCGGTTAGGGTTTGCGATACACTATTCTCGCGTGTATATAAGCGGAGTCGGGTGGAGAAATCCCGCTCGGGTGGGAAAAACGTGGGTGTTGGGCCCTGTAGAGCTCGGCCTGGGATTTCTGCTGGGAGTTCTTTGCTCGGGTGGGGCTCGCGCTCGGGTTCGAGCATAGGGACAGCGCTCGGCTGGCCTGGTTTTGCTGTTGGGCTGGGCCTCTGGGACTTAGGCCGGGCTGGGATTTTGGTAAATTGTTTTGCTTTGTTCTTTTATATATTAATATATATGTATATGTTTGGGTATAAATATATATACGTATATACCTATATATATACAATTATATATATACATATGTACCATGTCTATATACATACAATGCAATAAATACATACAATAATTTATACAATATATCTTGTTGTAATATTATATATATTTATATATACACACAACTCATATATATATATATATATATATATATATATATATATATATATATATATATATATATATATATATATATATATATATATACACATGATATAATACTTCTAATTTTCTATGAAAAGTCATAATATGAAATCTTCCTATTATAGGGTATTATAACAATGTGTACACCGATAAAATATATTTATTATCAAAAATAGAGATAACCAATATTAATTATATGTGTATATATACACATCATTTGTCTTAACAATAATAATACAAAATGTAGGAGAACAAAATACAGTAATTCAATGCTAGATGTATTAGAAATTTCAGGTATAGCCTAAATATCGCCAACTGCACAAGGGTAGCTAAGTATAGTGTTCATCCTATTTCTAAAATAGAATATTAATTCAAGAAAATATTATTTATATATATATATATATATATATATATATATATATATATATATATATATATATATATATATATATATATATATATATATATATATATAAATCCTTTATATATGAATTGCCTATTTGGACAATCAAAATTTATAAATACAATATGTACGTCGACGCCTTTGAGCACACTACTCGACCACATGGGTTTGGGTCCAGTTCGGGCTGAGTTCAAACTAATTTGGCACAACCGGGTCGTCTAAAAGTCAATATATATTAAATAATATATAATGAAATGATTTAAAGGGTCAAGTCATAACTTGGCCTGGTTTTTCTAGTTCGGACATCCCTATGGTTAGGCTTTCCCTGGCATGGCTAGTACACTAGTCAAGGCAAACTGCTACTTCTTCTGTGCCAAAATTCTTAGTCATTTTGTGCTTCATAACTCCACAAAAACTTAAGTCATCTACCGTAATAATTAACTAATTAATTATTTATAAAATTCTAAAAATCATATTTAAATCAAATAAATAATATAATAATATTTCAAAAAATTTCGGGAAGGGGACCTACATTGTCTGAGATCCAAACATGAATGCGGGCTTCAAGTAATGCTGGTCATCCAGTGACGTCAGTAACTCTTCGTTCATTAGAGACAACAACATTCTGTCTCCTTGAGCAGCTATCAACTGATGTCTTTCCTTGGGATACTGTTTGTCGGTTTGAGGAAACTCAACATGGGATAAATTTTCTAGATAATTTGATTCCAAAATACCAGCGGGTGAGCCAAACACCTCAGAGAGAGGATAGGCCCCCAAGTCCACTGCAAAAGAAGTTCAACAAAAAAAATCAAGTTAGTAAAACTCTAAAGTATGAACTCTACGCAAACTCAAGCTCTACGCAAATGACTATACATGAGAATTTGTTTTATGAAGTACAAGAATGAAAGTTTTTTACGCGTACTTTTTCTGTTCAAAAGAGTAAAAGTTTTACGTATGAAAAACACATAGTCTTTTAACTTGCGTATTTTCAATTTTACGCTCATACGAATAATGTGAGTGTATTTTTTTTGGTTTTACGCTTCTATTTAAAAGAGTAAAATTTTACATGTGAAAAACACAGTCTTTTGATTTGTGTATTTTTAGTTTTACGCTCACACGTATAACGAGGGCATATTTTCAGTTTTACGCTCGCACATATAACGTGGGCGTATTTTTCAAGTTTCACGCTCGCACGTATAACGTGGACGTATTTTTAAGTTCTACGCTGACACGTATAACATGAGCGTATTTTTTATTTCGGAATCTACGCTGGCATGTATAACGTGGGCGTATTTTTCCATTCGGTCTTGGGTCATCTTCTCCCACAAAATCGATAAGATTTCTACCTATCATGGTCGGAGCCACGTTTGGGTTGGTCTTTGGAGTTTCTTCGATATTTTTGTCCAGTGACACTGTAGCGGCGTGAACTTCCTCCAACGACCTAGCTGTCGACGAAGTGGCAAGTTTCTTGCCCTTAGCTGAGGCGGCGTCCTTGCTCTTGGGTGCCATTTGCTCGAAGGGATTTGAAGATAAAAGAAGAAGAGATTGAGAAACGAGAGAGATTGTCACGCCCCAGTACCAAAATACGGAGACGGACCAGGCCAGCTACTCCATATGAGGTATTGAAACGTCATACAGCGATCGTGGATGTCAAGAGACAAGGGGGTGTATGCTACATTCAAGTCACCTATAGTCACACAGAACATCTACGTCTCAATCATTCAAAGCAAGAAAACATCAATTAATGAACATATAAGATAAAGCAGTAAGGCGTCCCTAACGCTTCATCAAAATGGTCATGGGGTTCTAGCTTTATAAGGTAGCTAGCCCAGAGAGTCAAAGTTACATAATTGTATTCAGCTGCAGTCTGATTTAATTACAATTGTGCAAAAGACAAAATGTCTAAATTAGCCAGCTAAATAGGTGCCGGTGGCTAAACGCCAGGACATAAATAAAGATACAAGAGTGGTGGAGAAGAAACCCACTCGAGTCCCCCGTCAATCATGCTCCTAGTATGCACCATTGACGTCAGGGAAGAAAGTCGGATCCTCAGGCTCTGCTACGCGATCTGGCCAAACACAACCAGCCGGGTCAGCCCCAAAATAGCAAGTACCACAAGGGAGCACAAAAGAGTGAGATAAAACCCAGTCATAAATTAATAATAATAATAGTAAGCTTCCGGTCGTAACCTCGGTCCACAGCCTGTCCTAGCACGATAGACCAATCCAACAACCAAACAAGGACATGGGTTGGACCACGCACCATGACAGTCCGTTTCCGTCGGCTACTAGCGGAAGGCCCAAGCACAGTCAAGTCATTTTTCAAGCGGCCATTCATTCCTGCGGCTTTCTATATTTGGCAGAGTTATTCCCGTTATACTGATTTAAAAGGAATCCTCAGATCGTGTCAACCCAGCAGGGCTAGCCAAATCATAAGACTTATAACACTTTGATTATGCACCAGTCCCCCGAAGGGCTACCGCACTAAAACATTTAACACATAGCTCGTAGGAGTCGGATATAGCTATTCGCTATAGGCGAATGAAACCATATCCGTGGCGGCCAACCCGGCACGTCAGGACGGGACCTGGGGTGGCTAGTATGGCACGATCTCGGAATTCTTCCCACCCAATGCATCTACTAAGTTAGTTGCCTAGTTAATCCCTAGGTTATCCTCAGAGTTCACATGTCGTGGTCACATGTTCACTCCCTTAGATGTCGTACATCGTACGAGTACTCCAAGAAGGGATCCGTACTGGCTCAAGGATTCATACGAATGTTTTCCCCTTCTTGGTGTAATGCAACACACAACACATACCACGTCATTGCCAACGACCATTACTATGTAAATGCTGGACTCTTGGGAGTACTGGCAGGTATCACGAAGGAACTCTTAGCGCGTAGGATAGCACCTCGGTGCTCACATAGGTTGTACCGTTGTACACACATAGGGTCATCCAGCCTTCACATAGGTAGTTAGACTAGAAATGTAGACTAATACACAAGGGAACATGCGGCCATGACTCATGCGGCTGGAAAATGCAGGCGCATGCGGCTGGAAAAGAGTCATGTATATGTGGCCCGAAAGAAAGGGGCGCATGCGGCTCAGGGAGCTACGTCCCATGCGGCTAGAGAGTCGCTGGGCCTATGCGGCTGGAACTGCCAGCGCCATGCGACTGGAAAAATGGTCAAGGCGCATGCGGATGGAGGGTGAGATCTCATGCGGCTGGAGAAGAACAAAGTCCATACGGCCAGAAAACGAAATCCATGCGGCAGCGTTTCTAAAGTAGACTTCTGCGGCTCAAATACTTATGTGACTACCTTTCTTATGCGGCTGCAAAATGCCATGCGGCCGAAACTGCCCAACGCTATGCGACTTTATGCGGCTCAGACGCTCATGCGGCTGAGAATTGCACATGCGGCTGTAATGCTCATGCGGCTGCTTTGCTCATGCGGCTGGGAACTGCTCATCTTCCCTGCCAGAGCCTGCGTAGGCGAACCACGAAAAATCCAAATATTGCTTCGGCCATAACTTCCTCCAAACGGGTTGAAATCTAACTTTACAAAGGTCAAAACTGTGTAGAATCAAAATTCCTACAACATAGGACCATTGGTTTTCGAAAATAGCCAAGTTTGATAGATCAAAACCATGAAAACCCATGAAATCCTAGATTTTAGGAACTTAGATCTACACGAATCTAGCCATTAAAATCAAAGACTTCAAGAACTAAATTTGTAGAGAATGAAGAGAAGAACATTATAGATAAATAATAACAAGGAAAATCAAGAATGGAAAATTTGCTAATCTCCACTTCTGAGCAAGGTGTACTTGCCTATGGAGTGGTGGTTGAGGGAAATAAATGGAGGAGTGAATGAGGAGAGAGAATGAGGAAGAGATTATAAATAGGGTTGGTTAATGGAAACCCAAATCCCTAATCTCTAATCTCTATCCATTCTACTAATGACAAGCCTAAGAGCTACATGCAACCTTTAATAAATAACATACAGAAAATACACATGCTAAATTCGGATACCGTACACGGATTCCATGAAAAAAAATACGTATATCGGGATCGGGGAGTGACATCTCTATCCTCCTTAGAAAAATTACGTCCTCGAAATTTCAGTCAAGATAAAGATAGAGGTATCCGGGCAAGCAAGGTGCAATTACAATCTACGCTAACAACCTATCATTAGCAATCATTGATCATACATTTCAAAATCTACCAAGGCATGAGGAAAAACATACCTTCCGAGTCGAACAAGTGCGGATACCGAGATTTAATCTCGTCCTCGCGCTCCCAGGTCGACTCTCCCGGAGAGTGATAACCCCAAGCGACACGGACAAGGCTAATAGTCCGGTTCTTGAGCACCTTCTCTCGCTGGTCCAAAATATAGACACGGGTTGTTCCTCGTAAGTTAGGTCGGCACCAACGACTAACTCAGAATAGTCGAGGATATGACTCAGATCCGGGACGTACCCACGTAACTGAGATACATGAAACACATCATGTACGCCAGATAGCGAGGGAGGAAGGGCAAGCCGATAAGCAACATCGCCTACCCGAGCGAGAATCCCAAAAGGACCAACGAATCTCGGACTAAGCTTTCCTCGAGTTCCAAATCTAATGACACCCCGAGTCGGCGAAATCCACAGAAATACTTGGTCACCGACACCAAACTCTAGAGGTCTTCGATGCTGATCTGTCCAGTGGCGGTGTCTGTCTTGCGCGACTCGAAGCCGCACTCTGATCAACTTGACTGTTTCTACGGTCTGCGTGATCATCTCTGGTCCTAACAATTTTCGTTCGCCCACGTCGTCTCATGCCAAAGGGGACCTGCACTTCCTTCTATATAATGCTTCAAACGGTGCCATCTGTATAGTTGCCTGATAACTATTATTGTAAGAGAACTCTACTAAATAGAGATGATCTTCCCAAGTTCTGCCAAAGTCTAAGGTACAAGCCCGTAGCATATCTTCCAAGGTCTGTATGGTTCTCTCCGATTGTCCGTCCGTCTGCGGATGATAAGCTGTGCTGAACCTTAACTTGGTGCCCAGGCTTTGGTACAAACTTCGCCGAAAGTGAGAGGTGAACCGTGTGTCTCGATCTGATACTATGCTGACTGGAATACCATGCTGCCTCACAATCTGCTTTATATACATTTCTGCCAGCTGCACAGTAGACTGCCCTACTCAGAAAGGAAGGAAATGTGCAACCTTCGTAAGTCGATCCACAATTACCCAAACTGTATTTCGTCCGGTCGGAGATCTAGGTAAACCTGTCACAAAGTCCATCGTGATGTGCTCTCACTTCCACTCTGGAATGGGAAGCGGCTGTAACAATCTTGCTGGCCTCTGCTGTCACTTGCTGACATACTAGACATCGGGATACGAATCTCGCTATCTCCCTCTTCATGCCATTCCACCAAAAGTGCTTCTTCATATCCCGGTACATCTTTGTGCCTCCGGGATGAATAGAATAAGGGGAACTATGAGCTTCTGTCATAACTTCATGTCGTAGGTCTCCACCTGGTACACAAAGACGGTTTTCGAACCTGAGTGTACCATCCTCATGGATTACTAACTCCTTTCTGAGACCTGATTCACACTCCGATCGAAGCTTCTGGATTCGCGGATCCTCTGCCTGAGCTGCTCTGATCCTCTCTACTAAAGTGGACTGAATCTGTAAACTGGCTATAACTCATGTATCTTGCGGCAAGATCACTTCAATTCCTATTTCCTGAAGATCTTCTAAAATATGCCTCTGCGTGGTTAGAATGAATGCACCACCTCTCCTGCTCAAGACATCTGCTACCACATTCGTCTTGCCTGGATGATACTGAAGATTTACATCAAAGTCTTCCAACAATTCTAACTACCTCCTCTGTCTTATGTTCAGGTCCCTCTGGGTAAACACATACTTTAAGCTCTTATGATCAGTGTAAATCTCCACTCGATCCCCATATAAGTAATGCCTCCATAACTTAAGCGAAAATACTACTGCTGCTAATAACAGGTCGTGAGTTAGATAGTTCTTCTCATGATCTCGAAGCTGTCGAGATGCATATGCTATCACCTTACCCTGCTGCATCAATACACATCCAAGCCCCTTTCCGGATGCGTCACAATATACTGTAAACCCTCCCGATCCTACTGGAAGTGTCAAGATCGGGGCTGAGATTAATCTCTTCTTCAACTCTTCAAATGATGCCTGACACTCTGCCGACCAAACAAACTCTACGTCCTTATGCGTCAAACGCGTCAAGGGTGCCAAAATCCTGGCGAAGTCTGCCACGAACCTCCGGTAGTAACCTGTCAATTCCAAAAAAACTACGCACTTCTGCTACCGTCTTCGAAACTGGACAATTCTCCACTGCCTCAACCTTCTTCAGGTCTACTGACACTCCTGCTCCAGAAATAATGTGTCCCAGGAACGAAATATGATCCAACCAGAACTCACATTTGTTAAGTTTTGCATAAAGTTGATGCTCCCTCAAGGTCTGCAAAACAGTCCAAAGGTGCTTCTCATGTTCCTCCTCACTACTAGAATAGACGAGGATATCATCTATAAACACTACTACAAACTTATCCAAATAGGTCAGAAAGATGCGGTTCATCAAATCCATGAATACTGCTGGGGCATTAATCAGTCCAAATAGCATCACCAGAAACTCGTAATGTCCATATCATGATCTAAAGGATGTCTTGGGTATGTCCTGCTCCCGGACCCTCACTTGATAATATCCAGATCGAAGATCAATCTTAGAGAAGATGCAAGCCTTACTCAATTGATCAAACAAATCATCAATCCATGATAGCGGATACTTGTTCTTCACTGTCACTGCATTCAACTGCCGGTAATCAATGTACATTCGCGTCGATCCATCCTTCTTAGGCACTAAAATCACCGGTGCTGCCCAGGGCGAATTACTGTCTCTGATAAACTGCTTCGCCTTCAATTCTTCTTCATGCTGGTACAACTTGTCCAACTCTGACTGCGACATCCTGTAAACTCTACCGACCTTAGGCTCTGTCCCAGGATTCAGCTCAATACAAAACTCCATATCTCTGACTGGTGGCAAACCTGAAAGCTCATCTGGAAATACATCGACAAACTCTCTGACTACTCTGGGAATCTGCTCCTGCTCTGACAATGCTTCTGCAACGATGCCCTTGGGTCGATCCTCAAATGATCGAACAAAGACAAACTCATCTATGCCAGGTACATTAAATACTACCCTACCTCCCCGATAATCTATCGTCGCATGACTGTCTCTCAACCAGTCCATGCCTAGGACAATGTCAAAGTTGCCCATAGGGAACTCAATCAAAGATGCGGGCAATAATCGCCCGCTCACTATTACTGGACACGCTAAGCATACTCTGCTAACTCCTACGAGCCCTTTACCAGTGAGGATATTCATCCTCTCTGGCAATGCCTCGAATTCCAATCCAATACGTGTCGCAAATCGTACAGATACAAAAGAGTGGGTAGCCCCCAAATCAAACAATGCTACTGCAGGAAAAGAGGTAACAGAAATATTACCTGCAACCACGTCGCCTGAAGCTAGCGCATCCTCCAGGGATAAGGTGAAGGCCTGGCCTTGGCCTTGCTGAGCTCCCTCCTGCTGCCTTCCTCGACCATGCTGTCGCTGCGGCCTCTGCGGGCCTTCCTGGTTCTATGCCTGGCGGTACATCTGAGCCTGCATGGGTAGACGCTGGGCTAGCGGCCTTACGGCCAATGCTGGCCCTCTGCTCGGTGCTGCCCCTGGAGCTGGCAATGTCGGAAACTGCTGAACTGGCCCTCATGGCCTCTGCATCATAGGACAATTGGCAATCCGATGGTCTGGACTGTCACACCTTATACATAACCCATTTGCTGAATGACACACATCCCTAGTGTGCCCTCCCTTACCACAGTAAGTACATCCAATAGGCGCCCCCTGGCGCTGCTGCTGGTTTCTCAGCTGCTGATGCCGAACTGGTACTGATATCTCATATACTGCCGTCCTCCGCGGCGCTCCTGACTCATGAATACGGATGTCGGGCGCTGGCACCGATGTTCGCTGTACTGTTCCTCCGCCCCTGCTCTGAGAATAAGTCCTCTTCTGGCCTCCATGTCTTGTCACCAGCCTTTGTTGGGTGAGTTCATGCCTCCGGGCTACCGTTAAAACGGCATCAAAAGTTTGATAGTCATACCCTTCCACTAGCTGTAGAATCTCCAAATAAAGTCCCTGCTGGAACCTCATCGCCTTCTCTGGCACTGTAGCTACCATCGTCGGTGCAAACCGACTCAGTCTGCAGAACTCCGCTGCATATCCATCCACCGTCCTCCCAGCCTGCTTGAGACTGATAAACCTCTGCTGAAGCTCATACCGTGCTACCACGCCAAAGTACTTGGCCTTGAATCTGGTACGGAAGCTATTCCAGGGAACAGGACGCCTCAGTCCAACCTCTTCCGATGCCCACCAATCGTGGGCGAGATCCTGAAGTATCAGTCTGACCTGATCAACCTTCTCTTCTGCTGGAACCTTAGCTGCAGTCAATATGGCCTTAGTATCCTGAAGCCATGCATCCGCCGTAATGGCGTCTTCGTGCCATCAAAATATCTCGGGTTAAGTCGACAAAACCTCCCCAATGCTCCCGAATCATTCCTAACACTTCTCTCAAGGGCCAATTGCAACCCCTGATTCAGTAACGCATTCTATTCCTGCTGTCGGGTCTGCTGTTGCTGATGAGCTGCCACCTGTCATTGCTGAGTGGCCAAGAATCCCCGGATGACATCCAGGAGTGCAGTAGCATCAGGTACTGGCGTCGCTGCTGGCACCATGGGGGGTGCAGGAGTTTCCAGAACCTGCGGTTCCACCAGCTCTGATATCACTTCCACTCGGATCTGATCAGGAGATTGTACTCCTTCTGGTTGTTGCCCCGTCGAGCCATGCTCTACTGGTTGTTCCTCCATGTTGGCCTCGCCAGCTACTGAGAAAGAAGCACCCCTATATGAAAAGGTATATGATATTAATTGTCAGGACAAGGAAGATTCGAGGATACAATTCAGGGGATCAATCAAGGTGAGGAAAGAGAAATCGAAATAAGAGATTCAAAGAGAACAAGTTTTGATTGAGACTCCTATAATAGTATCACCCCACAAGTCTGAAAAGTCAGACCTGCATGGGCCACCAATAAAACCTTGTCACGCCCCAGTACCAAAATACGGAGACGGACCAGGCCAACTACTCCATATGAGGTATTCAAACGTCATACGGCGATCGTGGCTGTCAAGAGACAAGGGGTGTATGCTACATTCAAGTCACCTATGGTCACACAGAACATCTCCGTCTCAATCATTCAAAGCAAGAAAACATCAATTAATGAACATATAAGATAAAGCAGTAAGGCGTCCCTGACGTTTCATCAAAATGGTCATGGGGTTCTAGCTTTATAAGGTAGCTAGCCCAGAGAGTCAAAGTTATATAATTGTATTCAGCTGCAGTCTGATTTAATTACAATTGTGCAAAAAACAAAATATCTAGATTAGCCGGCTAAACAGGTGCCGGTGGCTAAACGCCGGGACATAAATAAAGATACAAGAGTGGTGGAGAAGAAACCCACTCGAGTCCCCCGCCAGTCATGCTCCTAGTATGCACCATTGACGTCAGGGAAGAAAGTCGGATCCTCAGGCTCTGCTACGCGATCTGGCCAAACAAAACCAGCCGGGTCAGCCCCGAAATAGCAAGTACCACAGCGGAGCACAAAAGAGTGAGATAAAACTCAGTCATAAAATAATAATAATAGTAGTAAGCTTCCGGTCGTAACCTCGGTCCACAGCCTGTCCTAGCACGATAGACCAACCCAACAACCAAACAAGGACATGGGTTGGACCACGCACCATGACAGTCCGTGTCCCTCGGCTACTAGCGGAAGGTCCAAGCACAGTCAAGTCATTTTTCAAGCGGCCATTCATTCCTGCGGCTTTCTATATTTGGCGGAGTTATCCCCGTTATACTGATTTAAAAGGAATCCTCAGATCGTATCAACCCAGCAGGGCTAGCCAAACCATAAGACTTATAACACTTTGATTATGCACCAGCCCCCCGAAGGGCTACCGCGCTAAAACATTTAACATATAGCTCATAGGAGTCGAATATAGCTATTCGCTATAGGCGAATGAAACCATATCCGTGGCGGCCAACCCGGCACGTCAGGACGGGACCTGGGGTGGGTAGTATGGCACGATCTCGGGATTCTTCCCACCCAATGCATCTACTAAGTTAGTTGCCTAGTTAATCCCTAGGTTATCCTCAGAGTTCACATGTTGTGGTCACATGTTCACTCCCTTAGATGTCGTACATCGTACGAGTACTCCAAGAAGGGATCCGTACTGGCTTAAGGATTCATACGAATGTTTTCCCTTCTTGGTGTAACGCAACACACAACATATACCACGTCATTGCCAACGACCATTACTATGTAAATGCTGGACTCTTGGGAGTACTGGCAGGTATCACGAAGGAACTCTTAGCGCGTAGGATAGCACCTCGGTGCTCACATAGGTTGTACCGTTGTACACACATAGGATCATCCAGCCTTCACATAGGTAGTCAGACTAGAAATGCAGACTAATACACAAGGAAACATACGGCCATGACTCATGCAGCTGGAAAAGAGTCACGCATATATGGCCCAAAAGAAAGGGGCACATGCGGCTCAGGGAGCTACGTCCCATGCGGCTAGAGAGTCGCTGGGCCTATGCGGCTGGAACTGCCAGCGCCATGCGGCTGGAAAAATGGTCAAGGCGCATGCGGATGGAGGGTGAGATCTCATGCGGCAGGAGAAGAACAAAGTCCATGCGGCCAGGAAACGAAATCCATGTGGCAGCATTTCTAAAGTAGACTTTTGCGGCTCAAATACTTATGCGGCTACCTTTCTTATGCGGCTGCGAAATGCCATGCGGCCGAAACTGCCCAACGCTATGCGGCTTTATGCGGCTCAGACGCTCATGCGGCTGAGAATTGCACATACGGCTGTAATGCTCATGCGGCTGCTTTGCTCATGCAGCTGGGAACTGCTCATCTTCCCTGCCAGAGCCTGCGTAGGCGAACCACGGAAAACCCAAATATTGCTTCGGCCATAACTTCCTCCAAACAGGTCAAAATCTAACTTTACAAAGGTCAAAACTGTGTAGAATCAAAATTCCTACAACATAGGACCATTGGTTTTTGAAAATAGCCAAGTTTGATAGATCAAAACCATGAAAACCCATGAAACCCTAGATTTTAGGAACTTAGATCTACACGAATCTGGCCATTAAAATCAAAGACTTCAAGAACTAAACTTGTAGAGAATGAAGAGAAGAACATTATAGATAAATAATAACAAGGAAAATAAAGAATGGAAAATTTGCTAATCTCCACTTCTGAGCAAGGTGTACTTGCCTATGGAGTGGTGGTTGAGAAAAATAAATGGAGGAGTGAATGAGGAGGGAGAATGAGGAAGAGATTATAAATAGGGTTGGTTAATGGAAACCCAAATCCCTAATCTCTAATCTCTATCCATTCCACTAATGACAAGCCTAAGAGCTACATGCAACCTTTAATAAATAACATACAGAAAATACACATGCTAAATTCGGATACCGTACACGGAATCCATGAAAAAAATACGTATATCGGGATCGGGGAGTGACAGAGATGAGTAAAGTTCTCTCTCTTGCAACAGAGTCCTATTTATAGAAAATTCAAGGTTGATTCAAATTCTCGAAGTGACTGTTGGGTATCCCTAAATTTACGCAGATGACTGTTGAGTATCCCTAATTTTACGCTAATGACTGTTGAATATCCCAAACTTTATTCTTATGTTCAAAGTATTTCAAATATTAGAAAATTTGAAAACTTTGAAGGTGGTCTTGTAGAAGCGTAAATAAATTTCGTAGACCAAGTCAAGGAAGTTGAGATCTTTACGGAAAGACAGTTCCAAATAAGACTTTACGCAAAGGTCAAACTGAATCAAAATCAAACTCTACTCAAAGATTAAACTCAGACTTTACGCGAAGACAGTTTCACTCCCTATGCGAAGAATGAGCTGTCCATGCTGCATTAAATGAACGAGGATACTCTTCTGACAGATTGATTCTCTGATAAATAATTGCACAGAAGCCAAGGAGTTTGTTGTTTATTGTGCCAATGAGCTGCTTTACGCTTGAGGAACAGCTTCCTCTTTACGTATAAAGAGTTATTTGAGCTTTTACGCTCAAGGCTATCTCAGCTACTCTTTTTGCGCGTAGAGTTTATTTGAGCCTTTACGCTCAAGGCTATTTTTAGCCGCTTTACGCAGGAAGCTTACTTTGAGCTATTTTACGCTCAGACATGCCTAACAGCATCCCTTACGCACAGTTTGTCCTGATTATGTGGGAACGTGGTTTTCTGACGTGGCCTTCATGCCACACTTCTCGAAGAACGTGTGTACGTGTTCTTCTTATTTTATTAGATTAGGGGACACGTGTCAACATGCGTAGAGGACAATTTCTATACATGGGTGACAGTTATTCTACCAGCCTGCGTAGAGACCCAATATTGGTGTTTTTTATGCACAGAAGACAAGCATATATAAAGACTTCTTTTTTAAGGAAGAAGGACTGGATTTTTAAAGACTAGAGATCCTGAGAGAGTTCATACTTTTTGAGCAAAGTAATTTTTCAGAGCATTTCTCTTCAACTTTTCTTCAAGAACAGAGTGAAACAAAGCAAGAAAGCATTCGACCATGCCATTAGTATCAATTGTGTCGATACCTTTCTGGTGACTTAGTTCTTTCAGTCGTTTATCTCTAAGTAGTTTTCTTCATCATCATCGTGTGGTCCAAGGAACAAAGTGTTCGCTCTCAGATCAGACTTCCATAGCAATACCCTCCAGAATTTACTTGTACTTTGGTACATTTTCTCTCGTTTTCTTTCAAAAGCCTTAGGGCATTTTGTTAAGTGAAATACCCCCTGCAGGGGGTAGCCAAGGGAGTTCGCATAGAGGTGGGATAATGGTCGGGTGTTGTCAATTTTACCGTTACATCATTGGACGACTTCAAAATGATATCGGACATTGATTTCCTAATTGGGACAAAGACGGTCCCGATGCCACACTTAGGGAGTCGTCATCTTCATAGAGGAAAGCTCGTCGTACATGGTAAAAATTGCACGAGACGAGCCATCAAAGGGGAAGCTATCTCCGTCATTTAGCTCAAAAAGGATAGAAAAAGGGAGACGACCTACTTAGCGGTACCCGAGATGGAGGACTTCGAGGAGGAAGATATTTCAAGCGACACAAAGTGTGTTGCAAAGGCTTGTCCCCAAGAGTCACTTCCACAGAGGAAGGTGGATCGTGCTACCAAGCTGGGCTCGAGTAAGAAGAAGCATGTCGTAGACAGCGAGGAGGCAAAGGCAACAAAGTGGAGTGGCTCACGCAAGAAGTCGTTCAAGGTTCGTGGTGGACGTTCGGGACGATAGAGCTGATAGGACTCACATGTGCAGAGGTGCGGAGAACTATGTACACCCACGAGATTAGGTAGATCGAATACCCGATAGCCCGCTTGAGCCTCTTTTTTATCGAAAAGGGCACAGACCAAGGTGAAAGTTGATACAGCGAACCAGTTTGCTTCCGATCTTATGGAAAAGATAGGCAACCTCGAAAGTGTCGCACAAGAAGCACGAAAAAGAAACAATGCACGAAAACCATGTCTATGAGAGTGGAAGTCGTTCCGAGACTCGGTGCACCCCGAAGAGGGCATCTATGAAACATCTGGGGGTGAATGTCATGCCCAAGATTTTTTTGCCATACCAAGACGGATCTGCATAATCCTCCACGGACCGGAGTTTTGCTGAAGCTTTCTAAATCCTCCAGAATGCGGTGAAGTCTTCTTGAAGATTCATGGAGCCTCCATAGCTTTCTAGATGTTTTAGAGTATTTCTTAGAAATATCTAGGACTGTAGGAGCGTAAAAAAATACTTCATAGACCAAGTCAAAGAAATAGAGCTTTACGCTCAACAAGCTACTCTACGCGGGGTACTCTACGCAGGCTACTCTACGTGAGCTGTTTTACGCAGGCTACTCTACGCAGGTTACTCTACGCGAGCTGTTTTACGCAAGCTACTTTAAGCTGAGGACAGGCTGTCAGATCATGCATTTAATGCAAGTGATGATGATTCTGACATAATGATTTACTGACAGCGTATAACACAAAATTCGAAAAGATTTGATTTACACAGAAACCAACATTGTCGTTTAGTGTGTGGACTGGGTTACTTTACGCTCAAAAGATGGCTTCTTTTACACATGAATACTATATGAGCTTTTTACGCTCAAAGTTGACGTGTGCGTAAAGTTTATTTGGGCTACTTTTTACGCTCAAGGCTGTTTTATCAGCCACTTTACGCGGGGTCTATTTTTGGACTATTTTACGCCTAGTCTACTACTTTACGCTGGAAGTGTATTTTGGGTCATTTTTACGCCCGATTGTTTCTGGCTATATAAGAACGTGGTTTGCTTACGTGGTTTTCATGCCACACTTATCGAGGGACGTGTGTACGTGCCCTCCTTATTTTGTTGAAGTAATGGGACACGTGTCATCCCACGTAAAGTTCATGGATGACAGTTGCTAGCGTAAAACTCCAATTTGGATGCTTTTTACGTATGATGTGTTTTAATCTATAAATAGACTGATTTTTAGAATCAGTAGAGGATCATAGAGAAAGGAAAGAATACACAGAGATCAGAACCCAGAGACTTTGATTTTCTAGAGCATTCTTCTTCAACTTTTCTTCCAGAACAGAGTGAAGTAAAGTAGAAAAGCATTCGACCTCGCCATCAGTGCCCAAGTGCGTCGATACCTTTCTGGTGACTTAGTTCTTCCGGCTGTTCATCTTCCAGCAGTACTTTTCATCATCATCGTATGGTCCAAGGAACAAAGTGATTTCCTTCAGATCAGACTTCCATAGCAATACTTCCCAGAACAATTTGTACTTCTTGTACTTTTTCTCGTTTTATTTTAAAAGCCAATTTTAGGCATTTTGTTAAGTGAAACAAAATGGCGACTCTGCTGGGGATGACCTTCTCCTCTGATGAGAAGGCAATTGCTCAATATGATGATGTGTCGGTCGGATCGACAAAGAAGACTCTGGTTGTGCACTTCGACCAGACTGCCTACGAAGAAATGCTCCGAACTGGGGGTAGTACTCGCTGCTCCAATGTTCAGAAATCGAGGAAGGTGCGAAAAGTTTGGATTCCCAAATCCAAAGCATCATCGGATCTCCCTACTGTCTCTGAAGGCAAAGGAATCCTTCCTACTCATGTTGTAGGGGCTCCCGTTTATAACGAGGCAGTCTTTACTTCAGTGTTGTTCCCTGAGCGTAAAAACCAATCTTCCGTCGGTGACGGGGAAGATTCCCAAGTTTTACGCCCAGCGCATAAAAGCCAAGTTTTACGCCCAGCACGTAAAAGTGAGGTTTTACGCCCAGCGCGTAAAAACCAAAATTTATGCTCTGTGCATAAGAACAAGTCTCCCGTATGTGACGTGGTAGACTCCAATGCTTTACGTTCTGAGCGTAAAAATAAGTCTCCCGTCTGTGACGCGGTAGACACACAAAATTTACGCTACACGCGTAAAGGAAAATCTTCCGTCTGTGACGTGGCAGATACTTATGTTTTGCACTCTACGCGTAAAGGTAAATCTCCTATCTGTGACAGTGTAGATAAAATTCACAATGATGTCTTTACATCTAAAGTGAATTTACCTGCACGCATGCAGCGTAAAAACATTGTTGGTAAAACTTTGGTTCTCTAACAACAACCTTCTTACACTGCTTTACGCAAGGTACCAAACCTTCAAATTACGCGTAATGCTGATGGAGTCCTTTGTGCTCAAAAATCCTAGGATTTACGCACACAACTCCAAGCGCGTAAAAATATAAAGTTTGGTCCTGCTAATGGAGTCAGTAATCTTCTTTATACACAAGGGACTAAACATTTCTCTACCCCAAATGTAATAAAGAAGACTACTCCCTCTATTCCTTCCGATTTATGCGAGTTGCTAGTACAAAAGCGTAAAAACAGACAATCTCCTGTGATACTTTCCCAAGAAAATCATCATTGTGAGTGTCACCAGATTGTAATCAAGTGTTGCTGTTCAGCTTCTAAACGGTCAGTTTTTGACCGATTAAGCTTCAATGTGCCTCAGCAACAAGATGATGACCAAGAACATGAGTTGTCATATGCGTCAGTCAATATGGCATCTCATACCAACAGAGGACGACGTCCAAGACGCAACTCGTCCCAAACTCCAGGTCAACAACAATTCAACAGACTTCTTGATTCCTTTGAAGGAGTATATCAGAATACTCGATCAAGAAGACAAAGACAGTTGCAGACTTCTGATTCAGAAGCTGGGGGTACTCAATCTTTTGAGTCCGAAACTGATAGTGTTGATTCATACCTCTATACCAATCCTTTTGTATCTTCAAGAGAGGTTGAATCCTATGCTATTGGAGATGAACCAGAGACGTCATCAGCTAATACAGAACAACGTCTCTCTGCCGTTGAGCAATCATTAAAGGACATGCTTACTATGATGCAAAGCATGCACCAAATAATAATGACTCAGCAAACTGCTCAGCCGGCAGTAGTAATACCGGTGTAGGCAGCAGCACAAACTCAAGATAGTCAAGGGATTGATATACCTTTGAATAATCAAGAGCCTGCTGTCAATCAAAATTCTGCATCTCCAGATCCTATCATTCCAGAAGATGTACCACCTCCGGTGGGGGTCACGGTACATCCAATAACTATCTAATCAAATGTGCTTCCTTAAACCAGTGAAGCTATTCAAGCAGTACATGAACTAAAAGCACAGTTTGAAGTTTTGAAGCACAAGGATCAGCTCCAGAGTTTAGGGATTAAGCAACCTTATCCTCTTCATTGGAATGATGTATCCTTTCCTCCGAAATTCAAGCCACAATCGATGGTGTTGTTTGATGAAAAGGCTTCTCCTGGTCAGTATATCAATTACTTTGATATTATGACTGTGCATTTGCAAAAAAATGATGCTCTTCTCACTCGAGTGTTCATCGGGTGCTTGACGCGTTCAGCTTACGACTGGTATCGTAGTTTACCCGACAATTGCATTTTGTCTTTTGACGAATTTAAAGCAATGTTTCTCTCCTGCTTCTATGAAGGAGGTATGGATATGAATATGTCCTCCTTAATAGAGATCAAACAAAAGGAGAAAGAAGATACTCGGACATTCATCGAACGTTTTCGATAGGCGACTCTGAAAATGCCTTCTGGTATGCCAGATTCAGCGTTGATCGATACATGCAAGATGAATCTGTGACCATCCATTGATGTCTTCACGGGTTTCCAATTCACAGACTGGGCCTCGCTTATTATAGCAGCAGTTTCTGCCGAGACCAATGTAGGTTGGCTCGTGAACATGGGATGATCTTTGCCTTAGAGGACAAAGGAAAGAAAGGCTCTTCTGGAAATAATTCCTGCAATCGTAATAGGAAAGGGAAGGATACCCTTATGGTTAATCTTTCAAAAAATAAAATGACGCCGAATAATCAGGAGTCTTCTAAGCCAAAAGAAGAATACTCTTTTGACGAGAGCGATATCCCAGGTATATTCCAATGTCTGGTAAAGAGTGGCAAACTCCAGATTTCGGAGCCAAAAAGGCCTAATGAGGTGAATCTGACTGACAATCCCAAGTATTGTATCTATCACAGATACATAAATCATCCCACCAAGGCTTGTTATGTCCTAAAAAAGAAAATCCAAGAGCTGATAAATGCCAATGCCATCGCTTTAACTAACGATGAGCATACAGCTACAACCAATATGGTTTCTCTTCAATTCAGAGGTTTTCCTCCACAGCAAGTCCCATATAGGATTGTCCCAATTCTGAAGGCGACGATGAAGATTGTGAATATCCCGCCTGCCAGAGAGCAAAATGAAGGATTGTTGCCTCTCACACTAAAGAATGGTGAAATTATGTGGGTACATCCTGACTTAGTACCTGAAATGGAGGATAAAGGTAAAACTTCAAAATCTAAGAGAGGTAGAAAAGTTAAAACATGCAACATGATTTCTCATGTTATTCCAGATCCTGATGATTTGGATCATCTTTGGGATGGCATTCCTTTAGAGGATAGACTGAAAGGTTTAAACATATGTCCTCCAAGTTTAGCTCCTCCTACCAAGCTCAAACTTACTCATCAGCAGTGGTTAGCTATGAATAGTATCCCTTTATACAGGGCACAACAAGTTTTTGCTGCTTATGAAAAAGCTCCTACAGGGATTTTTCCTCGTGTCCCGAATACTCCTTTTTCTGTGGTTACAGAGGTTTCTGTCTCTTCTTCCTCTATTAAACCATCCACTGAAAGTCCACTACCCATTCATTTGTACAGTCAATAATCAGTCTATCTCAAGAAAAAGATGGGCTATGACTTTCAAAAAGCAGAAGGTTTGAACTATGATAAAGGAATACGACTTCCTTTACAGATTCAAAGTCAAAAATCTACTGTTGGATTGGGTTCTGAACTTCCTCTTAAAAATCCTCGCAAGAAGAAGGTTAAGGGAAAGAAAACTAAATCCTGCAATATGGTACTTCCTTCTCATGAGTCTGAAGAAGAAAGCTTTACTGGTACAAGATCTGGGAAAGAGTACCATAAAGATTATGAGGAATCTTCCAAAGAAACAGAAGACATAGTGGAAACACTACCAGTTCAACCATCTCTTGTTCCTCCTAAGCCATCGGTGGTTGAAAAAGGGAAACAGAAAGCAGTACGCTTTGATGTTCCTTTGAAATCTGCTTCAAGTCAAGGGGTGGTGATGAAGCCCTACAAATTTGATATTCTAGCCCAGTTAGCCAATACTCCGGCTAGACTCTCTATATTCAAGCTGCTGCATCTTTCTAAAGAAAGCAGGGAGACTTTGAGTGAAGCTTTGCTACAAGCAGACTCATGCTTAGCTCAACTCAAGAGTCCTGATAATACACCAGTGTCGTGTCCACAATGTCATAGTGTGATGGAGACAATTCCTAACATTACCTTCACACAAGAAGACATGTTGTTGAAGCATAACAAGCACGACAGGCCTTTGTGCTACCCTGGGTATATTGAATCCACTGAAGTTGACAGAATTTATATTGATCCTGGGTCTTCTATTAGCATAATCCTTCAGAGTATGCTAAGACCATTGAGGATTCCTACTAGTGATTTAACTTACACTAGTACCACAATAGTTGGTTTCAACTCTGGAAAGAGTAAACCACTGGAGAAGATTCGTCTGAAGATTCAGATTGGTGATTTTTGAACTATGGCAACCTTCTATGTTATCAACTCAGACGTATCCTACAACATCCTTCTCGGAAGACCGTAGATACATGAGCATAACATTGTGCCTTCAACTCTCCACCAATGCTTCAAGTATGTGGATTTCCAAGGGGTTGTGAAGACTGAGTTTGCTGATATCAATCCTTTCAAGGGTGTTGAAGCCTATTTTTCTGACTCAATGCTCTACAAACAAGAGCAAGTGAAGGAGATATCAGATATGGCTGAAGATCGATCACCTGATGAAGATCAGTCTGTCAATAAAGATCCTCTAGAAGAGCAACCTTTGAAGATCAAAGTCAAAGGGCGAATCCAACCCCAACCAGTCAACGACCAACCTCTGGTGATCAAGGTCAAAGGAAGAACTCGAGCTTCATCTAAGAAATCAGTGAATATTCCTACCAATAGCCAGGTTCAACCTCTTATGATCAAAGTCAAGGGACGTACTGCTCGTACGAAAGATCCAGAACCACCACTGATCATCAATCTTGGCAAGACTACGCAGAAGACGGATGACAGTCCGTTAATGATCAATCCGAGGCTTAGCAGTCAAATTGTAAATAATGTAAATATTGATCATTCTGTACTTTCTAACATCAATGAAGATTTCCTTTTTGAGTATATGGCTATCAAATTTGTTGAAAGAATGACTTTATCTTCTGATGATCAAAGTTATCAATATAAAGATGACATAGATACAGAGAAAACTTTATACATTGACCATAAGGAAAATTCTTTTCCTCCTCATGTCGATGTAGGACCTTATGCTCAAAAGTTCCTAACATCTTCACCATATCTTCTTCCTGTAGCTGCTTCAACACAAGTTTGTGTAACTTATAGACGTCACGAAGAATCTCATTTCGTGATTCCGTCTGATAAGAAAAACAAGCACCCAATTGTGTTTGGCCTGGTTAAAAACATCCATGTTGTTTAGACAGATGATCTTAGAGATAAAGATAAAGGAAGAATCCGAACTGACAAATATAGTCAACAATCTCTCAAGATTATCCAAAAAATGGGATATGATTTGAAGACTATGCAAGGTCTCAATCAAGGCAAAGGTAGACGATTACCATTATGTGGTGATCCGTTTTATCAGAAAACTCGTCATGGGTTGGGATATGATCTGTCCCACATGTTTAATGATGATATACAAAAAGAATTCTCTTCTAGTTCTTCACAATCCTCAGATTCAGAAGAAATCTATTTCATCGAATCTGATACATCCCATTCCTCATATGCTGGAGGAGACTATTATGATGAATCTGATTATATCTTCTCAGTTAACATGGTTCAAACTGACGATAAATCTGAGTCATTTGAGAATGATCCTTGGGCACAGCAAATGGACACTCAATGGGAGCTTCGTTTTGAACAGCGACAGCCACCTACAGAGGATGAGATTGTCCAGATTGATGTTGGAGATGAAACTACGTCCAAACCAATATTCATCAGAAAAAACCTCTCCGAAGATGAAAAGGAAGAGTTAATAAAACTGATTAAAGAATATATTGATATCTTTGCATGGAGTTATGAGGTTATGCCGGGTCTAGATCCTAAAGTTGCTACTCATAAACTCAATATTCTTCCTAATGCCAAGCCTGTGAAACAACAGCAGCGGCATTTTCGACCAGATATGATGGATGCAATTGAGACGGAAGTAAAAAAATTGATTACATGTGGCTTTGTTCGTGAAGAACAACACCCAGACTGGGTTGCCAATATTGTTCCTGTTATGAAGAAGAACGAAAAAGTCCGAGTTTACATAGATTTTTGAGATCTTAATGCAGCTTGTCCAAAAGACAAATTTTTACTTCCAATTACTGATGTCATGATACACAATACATGCGGTTTTGAATGCATGTCTTTCATGAACGGGTTCTCAGGATACAATCAGATTAAGATGCATCTAGGAGATGAGAAGCATACTGCTTTTCGTACACCCTTTAGAGTCTACTGCTATACGGTTATGCCGTTTGGTCTTAAAAACGTCGGTGCCACATATCAACGGGCCATGAACAACATCTTTCAAGAACATCTACGAAAGAGTTGAATGTTACGTAGATGACATTGCTGTCAAAAGTCGATCAAAAGATGATTATATTCAAGACTTGAAGACAGTATTTGAATTGATGTGTCAGCATCAATTGAAAATAAACCCTACTAAGTCTTTCTTAGGTGTTTCCAGTGGCAAGTTTTTGGGATTTGTCATTACTTCTCAGGGTATCCATGTTGATCCTGATAAAACCAAAGCAATTCTTAAAATACGTCCTCCACGCAATCTAAAAGAACTCCGAGGTTTCCAAGGTCGCATTGCTTATATCAGGAGATTTATATCCAATCTCTCTGGGAGATGTCAACCTTTCTCCCGTCTATTAAAGAAAGGTGTATCATTTATTTGGGATGAAGCATGTCAGAAAGCTTTCAATGACATCAAGCAATATCTTATAAATCCACCTGTTCTGGTACTACCAGTGGTAGAAAGACCATTTTTGCTATATGTTCGAGCATTGGATCATTCACTTGGTGCTCTTCTTGCACAGAAAAGTGATATGGGTCATGAACAGGCAATTTATTATCTTAGCCGAATGATGGTCGAAACTGAACACAGGTATACTCCTGTAGAAAAGGAATGTCTGGCTTTGGTTTTTGCTGTTCAAAAGACACAACATTATGTGTCAGGACAGACTATTCATGCCATCTCCAGAATAAATCATATTCGGGTATTGATGAGAAAACCGAGCATTCTTAACTCCAGGTTAGCTACCTGGGCGATGTTGCTCACTCCTTATGATATGGTTTATGTACCTCAAAAGTCAGTGAAGGGTCAAGCATTAGCTGATTTCTTAGCAGCTCACCCTATACCTGAAACATCGAAGCTATATGAAGATATTCCAGATGAAGTTGTAGATTGCAACATGACTTTAAAGGATGACATTTGGCAATTATACTTTGATGGAGCATCACGGGTTGGACCTAAAGCCAATATTGTCTCCGGAGTAGGAATCGTCTTGGTTTCTCCTGATAAAATGGTCATATACCGTGCTTATTCTCTCAATGAGCCATGCTCTAACAATGTAGCTGAATACAATGCTCTATCAATCGGTCTCCAAGTAGCAAAACAATTGGACATTGAATTCCTGGAAGCTTATGGAGATTCTCAACTGATTGTTAATCAGGTTAGAGGGACATATGAAGTCAGGAACTCTGACCTCATCCCTTATCATCAAGTGGTAATCGAATTAGTCCTTTCATTCAAAGGATTCTTTATCGAATTTGTACCACGTTCTCAGAATTTGGAAGCTGATGCTCTTGCTAGCTTAGCTGCAGACTTGGCTGTTCCAATTCGAAGACAAAACACCATTACTTTGTTGGACCGAGACTTATTCTGTGTCAAGAATAATCTGTATATTGAACAGAGTTATACTACAGAGTCAAGTTCCCAGCAGAGGGATTGGAGAAGTCCATTCATTGATTATGCGGTTCATAGGATTTTATCTGAAGATCCAAAAGAAGCTGCATCAATCAAGAGACGATCATTTCGATTTTATTATGATTCGTCTTTACATATGTTATATCGTCGTTCATATGATGAACTTTTGCTGCGCTGTCTCTCAGAAAGTGAAGCTAAACAAACACTCCGCGAAGCTCATGATGGTGTTTGTGGTGCTCATCAACCAGGTCCAAAATTACAAGACCGCATTCGAAGAATAGGGTATTATCACTACAAAAAAAGTGACTTTTTACGACATTAAATTTAAGACGTACAGGAAAAAGTATGCCGTAAATAGTCAACCACGACATATATTTCAGTAAATGCCCTAAAAAATTCAAAATCTAATAATTAGATCTATTTAAGACATGCATTGAAACGCCGTATTAAACTTATACAAAAAAGAGGACGCACTGTTAACGTCCTAACTTCTAACCCAAAAAATCAACAATGCGCCTTTTTTTTGGTTTCCCGCGGATCGGACTTCTTTCCGATAAATTAAAAAAGAACAACTCTTCTCACAGCTCTCTCATGCAGGTTCACTCTCTCTCTCTCTCTCTCCCACAGGTTCTCCTCATCTCTCTCTCGCCTCTCTCTCTCTTTCTCTCTCTCTCACACACACAGGTTCTCCTTATCTCTCTTTCGCTTCTCTCTCTCTCTCTCTCTCTCTCTTCTCTCTCTCTCTCTATCTCATATGTTAGGTTCTCTTTCTCTCTCTAGTTTTTATTTATTCGTCTCTTTTCAGGCATCTTTCCTATTTTTCTTCCTTCTTTTTTAGTTAGGATTGTACCCTTTTTATTTAGGATGATATGAATTTTAGGGTTTTGCATCTGATTTTTAGGGTTTTGCAGATCTTATTTTTAGGGTTTTACATGTACCAATTTGAGGATCGATGGCTACCACTCAACTTCAACTCCAGCAGGTACGATTTTATTTTCCCCTAATTTTTCTTAAGGAATTTGTTTTTAATTTGAGATCTAAGATTTTGGATTAATTTGATTTTCACTAATATTTGTTTTAATTTTATAGAATTATGTCAAAAAGAACTTGAAACAAGCTTATTACTGGAAGGAAGCCTATTGATACATCCCAACCTTTGGGTGATGAGAGCCTCGTTGAATGTGTAAATTCCATCAAATGTTTACTTGTTTGTGTTCTCGCCACTTAATTTTGGTAGTTGACATGTAGAAAGCATAAATGCTTCAAAAATCCAGGCCTTGTCAGTCACACACGTATCGGACTCATGTCGAGCACAAACCAAACACTCAAAATACACTAGGATACGCCAAAATAGGTGCCGTGTCGGCTTGTCCTTACTGTGTCATGTTGTATTCGTGTCCGTGCAGAAGGTTGACAGGATAGGGATAAGACCAAGATTCTATATCTTAAATGGGAATTATAAATTGAATGGTATGTATGTAGTTCACTGAGTGAATAAAATTCATATATTCAACTCATAATACAATATTGCAACTTTGGAGTGTTTCCTTTCTTCTTTCTAAGCTAATTAAGTTCAAAGACATACTCATATGATTCTCTTTCTTCTTTATTGGATCATTGGCTTGGTGGTTAATCATCAAAATTTATTGCTTATTCATACTTTTACCTCCTGCATCCTTTATTTTCAACTTCAGTTCCATGTTAAACAATCCTTCCAGAATGTAAATCATTGTAAAATAAAAAATTGATGGGCAATGATGTACAAGTATATTATTAATCCCATGGTTGATATTTTTTTCATTTTCTCTTTTAACAAATGGTAGCCAAAAATTTAACTTGGGAGGCTCATCGAAGAAAAATACACGGGGTAAGACGCGTGGTAAAGCGGTAGAGAAAATGGTAAAAAAATCGACAAGCTTGAAGTGCCAAAATATTGATACTCCTACTCCTGCTAATGTCCAATGCCCATTTGTTAAGCTGCTGGATCTAGTGCCTGGTCCATCTGGAATTGAATTTACAGGTGTAGGTTTTGTAAATTCAATTCCAGTTCAATGTGGGAGGCTGGCATATGATGTTCTAACTTTCACCTTCCCAATAACCCTTGTTTACTGTTCTTACCCTGTCATAAGCTTTTTCCCACAGTTTCAAAGGGCAACAATTTGTTGATTTACTATATGCAATTAGCATGAGAGGGCAGCATCTGTTTAGCTAACAACGAAGATGCTCTTAATTTTTTTTTAGAGAAAGGCAACAACTATATAGCATAGAAGGAGAAAAAGCTCTGGTTGGTGCTGGGAGATAGCCCAGGATGCCTACAAGAAGAAAATTGCAAAAGAGTCCCTAAAACAAAATACAAGCCGAAAAACCTAAACTCTCTGGAGTTTGCATTCACTTCATTTAGCTAGAGATTTTGCTTTCACATAATTTTAACTGTTGTTTTGTATCCTTATCTATTATAACTGCCACTACTTACAGCTATGTTTTGCTAG
The DNA here is from genome assembly GCA_029216955.1 of Iris pallida. NCBI lineage: Eukaryota > Viridiplantae > Streptophyta > Magnoliopsida > Asparagales > Iridaceae > Iris > Iris pallida. The sequence continues at coordinate 2,540,504 of JANAVB010009199.1, read as the reverse complement.
AATCATCTACTATGTAAGAGGGACTCATAGTTGTTTGCAAAAACAAAAGTGTGAAACTTTATTGATACAAACTTTGTAAAGATTACAAGAATTCTGGAAAAGGTACAACTATAGGAATCCAATCTAGAAGACGATTGCTTTATCCCTTGGACGATGTGAACTTTGAAGACGGTAGCCTCGGAAGTTGATGTTGAAGGCAAAAGCCTCGGAGAATTGAAGGCAAAAGCCTCGAAAGAATGCAGCAGCACTTGGGCAAGAACTCCTGAACTCTCTGATAATTCTGAACTTTAATGTCTGATCCCCCTGAATGAAGACTTGAAACTCTATTTATAGAGTTCTAGAAATAACTAACTTTTAGTTATTCTGAACTGCGCATACTGGATTGCGCATGAATTGGATTGCGCAACTGTGGACTGCACAGGCAGTTGTCTGATCGTGGGCCAACTGTCTTGGACACATGGCATCATTTGATTGAAATGCGCATGATCGTGCATAGACGGTTGCCACGTAATGAGCAATTGATGGCATGAATGCCACGTATATTTTGTCAGTTGTATTGATAGACTGTGCAACTTTAATTGCGCTGGCATCGGGTTGCGCACGCATGGACTGCACACAGAGTGGTTGGCCGATTGCGCTGCCAGCTGTCCTCGAGCGTCGTGCTGCACGATAAACAAACAGTCGCCTCGTTCTCCGCGCTGTCAGCTGTCAGAAGATTTGATTGTGTCAGGTAATGATGATTATTGCCACGTCAGCCTGCGCAGTTGAAAGTGTGCGCAGTCTAGTGTGCGCAATCTGAAGGATACGCAATCTGATATCTGTGCAGTTCATTGAAAGATGCATTTCTCGATCTTCATGACTTTGTTGATACTTGCAACTTGATTTTTTAGGACCTACAAGACCCCCTTCAAAGTTTTCGAAAATTGATTTATTCAAAATTTTTGAAATACTTTGAATTTCAAATTTTAAATCAAGTTGCGCATATGTGAGCTGTCTGCGCAACTGGATGATTCAACCCAACTTTTTTGGCGCAATTCGAGGCAGTCGTTACTCTTTTGAAAAACTATAAATAGTTCCTCATTCTCTCACTGTCATTCTTTACTTGCCTTCGAATTTTCAAAAAAGAACTTCTTTGAGCTTCCCCGACTTCTTCTCGTCGATCTCAATGGCCCCTAAGCGATCCTCCGCCGCTGCTAAGGGCAAGGCCCCCGCCGAGTCATCGGCTAGGGTTGCGCCTCGACCTTCTCGCCACGAGACTGCGCATCCCGCGTTGCTAGGTAGATGACTCAATCAAAAACTCTCTTTAGGGTTTTTTGATTTCACTGTTCTTCAAAATCCATCTCTTTTTAGAGATGCGATCATACTGCGCCACCCTTTTTAGGGTTTTGGTTGCACGAAACAGTTTATTCTTCATTTTTATGAAGAATAACTTCTTGCGCAATTGGTTGAACTGTGCTGGCAAAAGACAGTACAATTTGCTGATTTGCGCGAGACTGCCAGCGCAATCTGATGTTGGCGCAAACTGTTTGTTGCGCAATCTGATTGTTGTGCGATCTAATGGTTGTGCAATCTGAGGGTTGCGCAATCTGTTGGTTGTGCAATCTGTTGGTTGCGCAATATGATATTTGTGCAATCTGATAATAGCATTCTTGATTTTTCTTGTGTTGACTTTTTTTTTTTCTCAGTTTGATGCAGTTAATACCAGAGAAGATCCAAAGTATGAAACTTTTGTAGGAACTCTTGCAGAGTCTGAGTTCAAAGATGACTTGTCCCATGTATTGTTTCCGCAATATACACTTCCGTCTTCTCGTCAAACTGTCTTGATGCACAGGACAATGAGACATTACTGAGTTTGATGAATGGACAGCCTTTACAAACTGTTGATGCAATGACCCACAGAAAACCCATGTTTCTGTTTGGTGAAGCAATTGATAAAAGTTCTCAACCACGACCACGTAATGAGCAGAGAACTTTTCAGAGGAAGGATAGACTAGTCCTGTTACCAGATATTGCCAGGTGCCTTCCGTTGACACGATATGCTCATGCTAGCTACCCCAGGAGGATGGACTGGGACATCACTCCTCTTCAGCACGCCCGAACAGGAAAAAATCTGCGTCAAGAAGGACCGGAACAATAGAGACATGTTCGATAGTTCTTCAGAACGTCACAGCACCTTGCTCAGAGGACTGAAACCAGGGTGCATCCCTCCGGAGAATTCTTCTTTGTTACTGCCTGTGAGGACTCCCATCTTTGCAAATGAGTTTGCAAAAGTTGAAGGCAGCTATCCGGATCAGGATATCCGGTTGACTGGTCTGGTAAATCCAGAAATCAAAAGATGGAGTTGCATCGCCAATTGGGTACTGGTTCAATTTGGAGAAAAACTCAGAGAAATTAATTTGTATCAGGCGGTACATGCTACCGTATATGGTTTTTACCCAAACCCTCATCTGTTCTTAGCATTGGCAGAGAGGTACAATTACAGGACAGGGACGTTCATGACGCCCTGCGGAGAGATGGGGTTGGCTTTCCACGAGATGAAGTATATCTCGTACTTGCCAATGGCAGATTTTCCTTACGAGGAGTACGTCCCGACTAATGACGAGTTAGAGAGACTTCGTCAAGAAAATTCGAAGATGGTGGAAGTCTTCAATGAATTATTGTGCCATTACAATGTATGCTCTCTTTACTACAAGAGTGGCTCATCTGGTACTTGTTACTCTTCCAAATGGCTGACTTATCTTTTTCTCAATCATATTATTGAGAAAAAGACAAAGGATCATGACTCCTACAATCCAGACTTCTTCCAACTTCTCTGCAATAGTGAGGTGATAAAGCTGATGGAAGAAAATAATAGACTGGATATTTTAGTAGAAGATGAACATCAATATCCGCCTCTTAGAGTTGGAGATTATGTTGAGAGCCATATCAGAATGGGCTACAGGTCCATGTCTAAGGAAGCTCAGCTAGCAGGATTTCTGACGTACTGGCTCCGCCGCTTCGTCATGCCCGGGGTAAGCGCTATAGACCGCTTCCACCGTGGTGTCCTTTTTGCGGCTGTCCGGTTAGTCTTCGGCTACCGGATGGATCTACTTTCAGCGATGACTTGCAGAATAAATGCAGGTCTTCGTCTGTACGTAGATTCCATGCTTAAGGGTAAGTGTGATAAAGGTACTTTCTCCAGACTGGAATTACCCTACACTTACTTATTCGGATGGCTACTCCTGCACCATCCATCTCTGATGAATCCTGCCATGGGAGCAGTGGATGGCAGTTTTCTATGCCGGTTCTCACAGAGCCAATGGCTATACACTAGCCTGAAAGATTGCAGACGCACTTTGAATCTCGACAGAGGATGGAATTTTCTTTGCTCTCACCCTCCAACGGGGCATGAATTCATGGCACCAAACATGGTCGACCTTGGGAGGCAGCCTATAGGCCGAATAACATTTGAATGGTTGAAGACAATCAGGCCGTCACATCTGGTGTATAGATTTAAAGAAGAATGCTTTCTGGAGCCGTATTCGCCGAGTCGCTTCGCTCGTCAGTTCGGATATGACCAGTTCCACGTGGGTAATGTAATAACTTGCTTACGAGGAACGGGATACTTGATTGACGGAGCCAGAGCGTGGGCGTACTATAACGCACGAGGCACAAATACAGTGTTCTCAATGCCACAGAAGACCAATACTGGTCCAAGAATGTTGTACACATATTCACAGTTTTATACAGCTGCGAACACTTTTGCCGAAAACTATAGCCTTGTGGATGGTTTTGCGATGGCAAACCGTCTGAGGAAGGGAGCAACTGATATACTGGCTCCTAATAATGATGAGGAACATGAGCCAGTAGATGATCCGCTGGAGGCTTCTAGGGAAGTCAATTTCCCTGAAGAAGTTAATCAACCTATAAAAGTCTCTCTGAAGGTTATTAAATCTCCAGCCAAGGAGAAGAAAAGAAGAAGGGAAGAACCTCCTGCCCCCATTGCGAAGAAGAAATTAATCCTGGAACATTCTTCAGAGAAGGTTACCACGAGATCTTAATCTCGGCAGCTGGTCGAGACAATCCAACAAGAAGAAGCTGCTACACCGACCTCTGTTCAAAAACAAGTCGAGATAGCAAACGTAGAGAGTCCTGATAGACCTTTACACAGAAAGAAGATGGCACACAGGAGAAGAAAGAAAACAGTTTCTCCTCCGAGACAAACTTTGTCTTCGGTAGTGATGAATGCTGCAGCCGGAATCACCATGTCATCTCCCACTCCTGTTTTCGAGTCTGGGCATATAACTCCCAGTCCAGAACAGAGAGAAGAGATCGAGCAGAGGGAAGAGCTGGACCAGAGAAATGAGGCCGAAGAACCCAGAGACAGGATTGTAGAAGAAGAGCATGATGCCGTACGATCTCCTTCTCCTGCTGTAGAGACCACTCAACCTCCTCTTACACCTAGGACACTCCGTGAAGCGGAGGATCTACAAATGATTGAAGCTTTAGAGGATTGCGACTACGGCCCGCTGGAGGATTATATTGACCAAACTATTGCAACCGCCAGTGGAGATATACCAGAGGAAAATACAAATGAGGAGAGCTCTTCATCTGAGGATATTGATGAAACACAAGACCCTGAAGGGGATGCTGAAGAGCACATGTCTCTTGTAGCTGTTGACGACACCTTGAATCCTGAAGAGGATGTAGAGGTGCAAATACTCCCTGAAGCCGCCGATGACACCTTGAATCCTGAAGAGGATATTGAGGTACAGGCATCTCCAGAGAAGGCAGCAGATGAAGAAGCGGCCACGGAGGAAACTCCCGCCGTTGATCCTCAAGGTATAAAATGAAATTAACAATCTTTTTTTAAATAGATTGATAACTGACATCTTTATTTGTATTCCCTACAGATCTTGAAACTTCTCCGGCACTTCCAATATGCACGGACATAGTGCTTGCGCCGACGATTGCTAGTGGCAGTCGTCATTTATCCTGTGGCTCTGAAGCAGGAAGTAGTCAGGCAGTAGCGTCTGAAGCTACTTCTGCTCAGCTAGAGTCTGTTCCTGCAGATGATAGGCTCATTGCTGGATCCAACCATGGTAAGACTGTTTTCACTTTTGATTCTCTTTATCAATAGCCAATGACAGGCGAAGTGACAATATTTAATTTTGCAGAGGAACAACCAGGAGGAGCAACCAGCTCCACTTTGGTTCCCTTATTCAAAGAGCCTGCTGTTCAGATATAAGAAATTGAATATCCTACTGCCTCGTCATCAACAGGAGTAGCTGCGACTCCTGGTGCTCTGGCGATTAATCAGCTTGTCATCCAATCATTCACCAAATGCTTCTTCGAGTCCTTGGGGCCTCTGATCAATAGAATGATGGACAAAGAAGATGCTGATTTTTACATGGTTAGAGGTCCGACCTCTTTCTTGGTGAAGGCCATCCGGGAGCAAGGTGACGAGGCTCAAGCCACTTTCCTTGACCATATGTTGAATGAGCTGGAAACTTCCATAAAGAACTATAAAGAGCTCAACAAGGGGGAAGTAGAACCCTTAGTTCAAGCAGAATTTGAACAGATGGCTCAGGCAGCTGCAATTAAAAGAGTAAATCTCCAGAACCTCTTGGATGCCTACTCTACGAAATCTGCTGAATATAAATCCAAGTTGGAATCAGTGACCTCGACTGCTGAGGGAAAAGAGAAAAGAATTGCTGAGCTGAGAGCAGAGATTGCTCGTCTCCAAGAGGAGCTAGAAAATGAGGTTACTGAGCATCAGATTGTAATCCAACAATTCAGTGCTCTAACTCAGGAAAGGGACGAGTATGTAGCAGCTCATGATGCTGAAATCACCCGCCGAATGGTAACCATGCCCACTTTTAATAAAGAATCCGGGATGGAAGAAGCCAGGAGGAGAGTGATGGCTTTTCGCGAAGAACGGCTGCAAGTTCTAAAGCAACAGATTGCTAATCTGATGACACCTCCGTCTCAGTAGAAAGAACATCCTGTATCTTTTTATCTTTCTTTATGCTATGTATATAATGTCTTAAATTTTGATCAATAAAAGATATTTTGTTGTGGCTCTATTATTTCTTGCATATCTTATTCAGATATAAATAATAGCGATAGAAAATATATTCAGAGGTGTAGGACATGATATATTTCTTGATAATTTTGTAGAAAATAATTATATTCATTATATCTGCTCAGAGGTAATATGGACGTGGCAGAATATAATTTGTCGAATATTATTATTTCAATTGACAACTTAATCAAAAATGACAAGTTGCTGATGTGAATGAACGAAAATGAATCGTCAAAAAGGTGTGAACGAAATGAATCGTCAAATGATGAATGGATGAACGGCTAAACCGTCGGATGATGATGAACAGATGAATCGTCAAATGATGATGAACGGATGAACCGTCAAATGATAATGAATGAACGGGCGAACCGTCGAATGAATGTGAATGGATAAACCATCGGATGAATGTGATGAACGGACGAACCGTCAGATGAATGTGATCAACGAACGAACCGTCGAATGAATGTGAACGGATGAACCGTCGGGTGATAATAAATGAACGGGCGAACCGTCGGATGAATTGAATGAACGGGCGAACCGTCAGATTAATGTGTCGCTTCGTTATTTGGAGAATCTCAGCCTATAAATAGAACAGAAATCTGACAGGAATGAGCACTTCAACTTTTCAACATAAAAATGTCGTCTGGAGATGCATCCAAGAAGGCTGAACTCGCCCCGAAGGTTGAAGCGGGCGTTGAAGAACATCCAGCCGAACTGGTCCAGCCAAAGCAGGCAGAGGCAGGCGAAGGTTCGTCTGCATCCAAACCAGCGCGAGATATCCTGGACTTCCTGCTTGAACCAGAAAAAACTGAAGAGGAAGAGGCCATAAGGATGGCTGCTTGCAAGTTCCTCGTGGGTTCCAGGAAGGATGTTCTCAGCTCTTTTGCTGATTATGTCTTTGATAAGGACAGCAGTGGTTCCCGTCTCAATATCGAGAAGGATGACAGTGACTACCTTAATATTATGTAACATCGTTTATAATGAAATAAAATTGAATTTTATTCATGAACTCGAACTTGTCTGATGATTTATAAGCATTTACATTTATACATAATATTTCTTAAGGAATTTGCCATTGATAGGCATCATAGCAACTCGACCATCCAGCTCTGAGAGTTGATAGGCTCCATTTGAAAAGACTTTGCTTACAACATAGGGACCTTTCCACTTCGCGTCGAATTTGCCTTTGCTTATGTGAGTCATAGTCATAGGACTTCTGACCATTAGAACAAGTTCTCCTTGTTGAAAGGCTCTGACCTTAACTTTGCGGTTGAAAGTCTTCGAGATGCGGGCTTGGTATAACTCAATATGTTATTGAGCCATTAACCGCTTCTCGTCAAGTGCCTCCAATTCTTGAAGTCGAAGAAGGTCGTTGTTCTCTGAAGTGAGCTCGTTAGCAATGGCTATTCTTAAGGACAAGATTTGAAGTTCTAAAGGAAGAACAGCTTCACACCCGTACACCAGAGAGAAAGGTGTACAGCCTGTGGGGTTGCAGACCGTGGTACGATAGGCCCATAGACATTCGCCAAGCTTTTCACTCCAGTTTCGTTTGTTAGTAGATACAAACTTCTTGAGGAGCTTGATGATAGTTTTGTTAAAAGCTTCAGCTAAGCCATTTGCAGCAGGATTGTAGGCTGTAGAAGCAACATTGTCAATCTGATGATCATCACAGAATCTTGTGAATTTCTGGCTGATGAATTGTGGTCCATTGTCATGGATGATCCTTCGAGGTACACCAAATCTATAGATGACATGGTGTTTGATGAAGTTGATGACGCTGCTAGTTTTGACTTCAGCCAGGGGTATAGCTTCAGCCCATTTGGAGAAATAATCTGTTATTGCTAATATGAACCGATGTCCTCTAGAAGAAAGAGGATTAATATGTCCTATGATGTCCATGTCCCAAGCTTCGAAAGGCCAGGAAGCAGCAGTCGGATGCAGGAATTCCGACGATTGATGAATAAAATCTGCATGGATTTGACAAGCGTGACATTTCCTTGCATATTCAATGGCATCTGATACCATAGAGGGCCAGTAATAACCCATTCGCCGAATGCGATCCTGTAGCTTAGGACCGGGTTGATGTGCTCCGCAAACACCGTCGTGAGCTTCATGCAACACTTGCTTTGCTTCATCACCAGCAAGACAGCGCAGGAGAAGACCGTCATAAGTCCGCCGATAGAGAGTTTTGGTAGTCTGATTATAGTAAAATCGGAGAGATCGTCGTCGAATACTAGTAGCCTCCTTAGGATCTTCAGGGAGTATGTCGTGAACTACAAAGTCGATGAAAGGAGTTCTCCAGTCTTCATTGATAACATTGACTTCAACAAGATTGTTAAACTCAATATTATGATTGTTTTCAATGCAAAACAACTCTCGATTAGAGATAACCACCACCTGCTGTCTTTTAACAAGAATGGCTAAGACAGCTGCAAGGTTGGCCAAGGCATCTGCTTCAGTATTACAAGCTCGGCGAACATAGTCAATGAAGAATGCTTTGAATGATGTAGCCATGTTGATTGCTGCTTCATGATAAAGTACCAAATCTTGATGTCGAACTTCATAAGTTCCTCTAACCTGGTTGACAACCAGCTTAGAGTCGCCGTAGACTTCGAGATATTCGACGTCCAGTTGCTTGGCTAACTGAAGGCCGATGAGTAGAGCATTGTATTCCGCTACGTTGTTGGAGCAGGGTTCATCTAGAGAGTAAGCTCTTTGGATGGTTGATCCGTCTGGAGAAACGAGAACAACTCCGACTCCTGCTACAATGGCACCATTTGGTCCGATTCTGGATGCACCATCGAAGAATAGACACCAGGTTGGAAATTCTTCAGAGATCATGTTGACTTCCAGTGTCTTATCTGGAATTTCATCATAAAGCTTGGATGTTTCTGGCACGAGATGAGCCGCCAAGAAATCTGCCAGTGCTTGACCTTTGACAGACTTTTATGGAACATATACCATGTCATATTGAGCTAGCAGGATGGCCCATGTAGCCAGCCGAGAATTGAGTGTACTAGGCTTCTTCATGAGTACCCGAAGAGGATTAACTCGGGATATGACATGAATAGTTTGGCCAATGATGTAATGTCGAGTCTTTTGAACAGCAAACATAAGAGCTAGGCATTCTTTTTCAACCGGACTATAACGGTGTTCAGCACCAATTATAGTACGACTAAGATAATAGATGGCCTGTTCATGGCCTTCTTTTTTCTTTTGGGCAAGTAAAGCACCCAATGAATGATCCATAGCACGGACATACATTAAGAATGGTATGCCCGAGATTGGTGGCACCAAGACTGGTAGGTTCATGAGGTACCGTTTGATGTCGTCGAATGCTCGTTGACATTCTTCAGTCCAAATGAAAGAGACACCTTTCTTCATTAGTTGAGTGAATGGTCTGCAGCGTCCAGACAAGTTCGAAATGAATCTCCTGATGTACGCAAGACGACCTTGGAATCCTCGTAGCTTTTTTAGGTTGCGTGGAGGACGCATCTCTTGAATGGCTTTGATCTTCTCGGGATCCACGTGTATACCCTTAGAGGTAATGACGAAACCGAGAAACTTGCCACTAGAGACACCCAAGAATGACTTGGTGGGATTCATTTTGAGTTGATGTTGGCGCATCAGATTGAAGATAGTTCTTAAGTCTTGGATATTGTCTTCCTTTAGACGACTTTTGACGGCGATATCATCAACGTAGCATTCGACAGTTTTGCGAAGATGATCTCGAAAGATGGTACTCATGGCTCGTTGGTAGGTTGCACCAGCATTCTTGAGACCAAATGGCATCACAGTATAGCAGTAAACTCCGCGAGGAGTGCGAAAAGAAGTGTGTTTTTCATCTTCAGGATTCATCCAAATCTGATTATATCCGGAGAATCCATCCATAAAGGATATTCGCTCAAACCCACAGGTATTGTCGATCATGACGTCCGTGATAGGGAGAGGAAATTCATCTTTTGGACAGGCTTCGTTGAGATCCCGAAAGTCGATACAGACTCGAACTTTATCGATTTTCTTCAGAACTGGAACAACATTGGCTACCCAATCAGGATGTTGTTCTTCTCGAATAAAGCCACAAGCGATGAGCTTCTTGACCTCATCATCAATCGCATCCATCATTTCTGGTTTGAAGCATCGCTGTTGCTGCTTGACCGGTTTTGTATTGGGTAAAATGTTCAGTTTGTGAGTAGCAACTTTGGGGTCTAGACCGGGCATATCTTCATAGCTTTAGGCAATGACATCAATATATTCTTTGATAAGAAGAATCAACTCTTGTTTATCTGCTTCTGGAAGATTCTTGCTGATGAATATTGGACGAGGTGACCCGTTCTCTCCTACATCAATTTGAACCAATTGATCTTCAGTAGGAGGTTCTCGCTGTTCGAATCGGAGTTTCCATTGATTATCCATTCGTTGAGCCCAAGGATCTGTTTTGGGACTTTCTTCAACGTCCTCGCCATATCCTTCTAGAAGTTCAGCAGAGACCATGTTGGAAGATACGACCAGCCGATGGACTTCACCAACACTGGTATCAAAATCCCATGATCTGGAATCAGAAGAATTAGAATGTTCTTCATTATCAGAGTCGGAGACTGCTGGGGATAACATCGGAGGAGAAGCATATCCGAGACCTCTTTTGGTCTTACTATAATATATTTCTGACTTTCCTTTCGGGACAGTTGTACGGATAGGAGTTCGTCTACCCTTGCCGTAATTAAGGCCACTCTTGAAGTCATAACCCATCTTTCGGATAATATCTTTTGATTGTTGACTGTAACGTCGGAATTGGAGATGTCCTGTATCGTTACTTTTGCTATCATCCGTATAACTGAATTGTTGTTCCAGTCCTTTACTAAAAAGTATTGGACTCTCGCCTTTCTTTCGAGAAGGAATAATACGATATAAATCTTTTGGATCTTCAAATGAGACTTCTGTTTGAAAAGATTGTACAACTCCCATTGTAAATGATCGAAAGCTGTCTAACATATCCAAATAGTATTTAGTATGATAAATGACATCAGTATACTGGAAAGTAGATGCTTTTTTATTGATCTGTACATTCATATTTATAGCAAGACCTTTAGCCTTAGCAGGCTTGGTCAGATTAATTACAAGAGGGGGAGAAGAAGAACGTGGAGGAGGATTGGCTTTGTTACAACGGAGGTCGATAACAAGTGGCTCAGAGGAGGTGAGCTCCCTTTTGTCCTTGTTATGAGTTAGATCAATAACAAGTGGCTCAGAAGAAGTGAGCTGCTTTTTGTCCTTGTTACGACGTAAGTCGATAACAAGTGGATCAGAAGAGATGAGCTCCCTTCTATCATCATCTATCGATTGTTTCTGGGCTGGCAAGTGAATAGCCAGTGGCTTAGAGGACTGAGGATGAGAGACTCGCCCTTTAACAGGTATGATAAGGGTGTCTTTAGGCACTACTTCTTGCTCTTCTTCAGTATCGAGAGACAACACCACCTTCATGAATTCATCCTTGTACATACGAGCATCGTTGCAGTATGCTTCGACGCCTTTAAAAGGATAGAGATCAGCGACCTCCTTTTGCACCTCTCCATTGTCATCAACGTATTTAAAACATTGATGGAGAGTCGACGGAACAATGTTGTGCTCATGCAGAAATGGTCTTTCCAACAAGGCATTATAAGAACAACCATGATTGTCAATGATGTAGAAGGTCACTTTTGTGCGAAGATTGCCTATTTGGAGTTTTAGGCGAATCTGGCCCAAAGGTTCGCTTCTTCCTTGGTTGAATCCAAGAATGGTGGTGATTGTACTGGAGAGACTATGCACTGGGATCTTTAGCGCATCCAACATTGTCTTTGGCATGATGCTGAGAGCAGACCCTGGATCTATAAGAATTCGATCGACTTTCATCGAGTCGACATATCCTGTGTAGTAGAGAGGACGATCGTGTCTATTATCCTCCATTAGCATGTCATCTTGTGTGAAAGTTATGTTTGGAATCAATTCCAGAACACTATGACAATGAAGACAAGAAACTGGCTCTGTCGTAGGCTTCTTCAGAAGGGCTAGACAAGTTTCAGCTTGCATAAGAGCCTCACTCAGAGTTTCTCGAGTCTCTTTGGAGAGACGTAAGAGCTCGAAGATAGACAGTCTGGCTGGTGTATTGGCTAATTGAGCCAAAATATCGAAGTTGTAAGGCTTCTCAAGTCCTGTGGGAGATGACTTCTTTAAGGGCTTGTCAAAACGGACTTGTTGTTTGCCTTTGTCAGCTGTCGGCTTGGGAGGAATGGGTACCACAACCGGTGAGGGTACAGTAGGAATATCTTCAGTAGAAACAGGCTACACTGGAGCAGGCTCAGAAGAAGAAGAAGGATTCTCTTGAGTTTCAGGGTAATCTTTCAGATAGGCTTTCCCTGATCTGGTGCCCAATAAGATTTCTTCGTCAACTATGGGGTCAAAAGACACCATGTTACAAGTCTTTGTCTTACCCTTAGAGTGGTCTTTCTTCTTGGATGAAGAGGAAAGCTCGAACTCTGAAGCAAGATCCGGATGAATCCACATAATCTCGCCATTGTCAAGAGATAAGGGAACGAGACCTTCATTTGGTGGAGGAGGGAGATTCTCAATCTCAAGAGTAGCTTTGGGGATAGGAATGACACCATGTTGCACCATCTGCGGAGGGAAGTCACCGAATTGAACTGAGACCATGTTTGCAGTCACAGTCTTCTCGTCTTGTTGCAGAGTGACAATACCAGCGTTGACCAGCTCTTGTATTTTGCCTTTGAGCACGTAGCATGCTCGAGTAGGATGCCCAATGAAGCTGTGATAGACACAAAACTTGGGATGATCAGTCTTACCGACTTCATCAGGCTTCTTTGGGTCTGGAAGCTGAATCTTGTTGCTTTTGATTAAGCAATCAAAGATGCTTGCAGTGTCATTCTCGTCGAAGGAATACTCTACTTTAGGACAAGGTTCCCTCGGTTGAGGTGCAGAAGGAGTAGAAGTGGACGTAGGCGGAGCTACGTTGACAGCCAAGGATTCTTTGCTCTTTAAGTTGATGTTCAAAGTCTCCTTGTTCTTGTGGTTGTTCTGACGATTACCGCCACTTGATGTTTGATGTTCATCCCGATCGGGGTTAGACATTTGTACCCCCAGCTGCTTGAATTTGTCGGCACTCACTTCAGCTGCTTTGGCGTTGATGATGAATGATGGCCAGTCCTAGAATTGAGTTGATCATGTCCACATACTGATGATAGGCAAAAGATTTGCCTTGCAAGTATCAATAGTGACAGCAGTTGGAGTTCCGGGAGGCATTTTCAAGGCTTCTCGGCGGAACCGTTCAATGAAACTCTCAGCGGTTTCATTGTATTTCTGTTTGATTTTGTTGAGAGCCGACATAGTCATGTTGTTGAATCCCTCATAGAACCGTTCCAGAAAGATTTGTTTGAGACCTGAGAAGGAGGTGATACAACCATCGGGCAAACTCCTGTACCAGTCGTATGCTACGCCGGCTAAACAACCGACGAACACTCTAGTAAGAAGAGCGTCATTTGGTTGAAGTTGGACAGTCATTACCTCAAAGTGATTAATAAACTGGCTTGGAGAGGTACTGCCATCAAACAGAAAGATTGTTGGGATCTTATACTTAGGAGGAAATGGGACTTCCTTCCATTCAACTGGGTATGGTTGCTTGATCCCCAACCTTTGCAAGTTGTCTTTCTCCTTGAAAGCCTCGAACTGAGTGCGCAAGAGCTTGACAGCTTTAGTAGCATCTTCCACTGATGTAGAAGAAGCAGGCGGAGTCATAGTGGTAGGAGAAGGTACAGCATTGTAAGCACTACCCCCAGCACCTGACTGACTAGGTGTAGGTTGAACTTGTACAAGGGATATTTGAGGAGTTGCTAGCCCCAGCCCTGCACTAACAGGCACAGACGATGCTATGATTTCTGGACTTGCAGCAGGTACAGTCGGTGGTGTAGCATGTTGTGCCACAATAATAGAATGCATACTGGCGACCATTTTAGCCATGATCTTCAGCTTATCTTCTAGTACAGCGATTCGCTGTTCCTAATTTGCAGAAGTTGAAGCATCTGGATCGTCATTGACAACATAAGCTGTCACTTCTCTTGGTACAGTAGAAGACACTGTCTGTTCAGAGCTTTCACTGTATGCATTATAGTCGGAGAAAGAGTCATCTCCTGACTGAGAAGGAAGAAAATGACCCGAAGGATCTTAAAGATTCCTTTGACCTATTGTATCTCGGCTTCGGGATCGGGTATGTTGAAATACTCCTTCAGAAGATTCCTGGAGTAAATCTAAATACCATTGACTAGGACGGAGAGGCTTGCCGTGCTTAGAGCACTTCCTACCCCCAGTGTCTCGAGAGGTCATGTTGACAGAAGTGTACAACACTTCGTCTTCATCCTCTGCCTTAGGTCCAGGATTTGCAAAGTTCAGACGATCAAAGACAGATCGTTGTGTCGTTTGGCAACAGTACTGGATTATGACTTTATGATTGCAATGATGATCAGATGATTGAACTGGAGGTGTCGAGACATTATCCCGATTTTGCCTGAGATGATCCCAGAGATCAAAAGATTGAGGGATCTGTTCTTTGACAATATTCGAAACATGGTTTCGATTCTTCAAATGTTTTGTCCCTTGAGTATACAGGGAAGTGCTCACTTCATTGGCATAGATGTCGGGGTTCTTGACCCTGCAAGTTTGCTTCTGATGATGTTTGGTCTTCGACATTGGCTGTTTGCGTTTTGCCGAAGTTGGTATGTTGAGATAAGTTCTTAGATCAGCAAATTTACCCCCAGGGGTTTCTGTTTGAGACACCAACAATTTTCCCTATTTCGACCGGGATATCTTGAGAGTCGAGAGATCTTGAAATTCTGCTACCGGGGTAGGCAGAATACCTCTTTCATCAATACAAGTTTTCTTGATATGAAGGAAAGAAGAAGCCTTGTTTGAAGGAGTTCTTGTACTGCCTGTACTGACTGGTGCCGAGGCACGTTCAGGTTGATCTTCTACGGTAAAGACCGAAGAAGATTGAGAAAAGACCAAAGGGCCTTTTTCTTTGTTTTGTGAAGAAGGGTTAGCTAAAGAGCGTTTTCCTCTGTTGTCTTCTAAGTCATTAGACAAAGAAGTTTGAGAAAAGACCAAAGGGCCTTTTCCTTTGTTCTGAGGAGGAGTAATAGCCAAAAGACTATCCCCAGTGGATTGTGCTGGAGCAGCAGAGTGCTTGAGGGGAGGAACTGAGCCTTTGCCTTTGTTGTGAGAATAAGAGAGATTAGCCAAAGGGTTGTCTCTTTTGGATTGCGCAGGCACCGTTTGCGCATGGGTTGATGGCGCACTGGTCACTTGTACATGAGTAACTCTGGCAGAGGGTGTACTGGTTCTGGCCACAGAGATTGTGGTTTGCGCATCAGGAGTTTTTGCCTCAGAGTGTTTAGGATGTACTCTAGTTGCTGGAATGTTGGTTTGCGCAGGAAGAATTGCTGCTAACTGCGCTAGGGGCATAAGAGTCTTATACTTTGACAAGGCAACATAAGAAGTAGCAGACTGCGCACGAGTAGTTGAGGCAGATTGTGCAACAGAATGCGCACCAGTCTTGGTGGCAGGATGAACAGACTGCGCACAAGTCTTGCTGGCAGAATGTGCAACAGTCTGTGCCACAGATTGCGCAGCAGCCTTAGGAACCCATACTGGGTGCACTTTGCTCACAGCAGAAGTGGTTGCAGTGTGGGGGGTGGTCTTGGAGTTGAGCATCGCCTCGTAGGCTGTCTGGTTGACTTTCACAACCAGCGTCTTCTGTGTCTTCCCGATAGACGCAATGTCACATTGAGTTGTCACTTCCTCATCGGAGGAGAAAGTCGTCCCCAGCAGAGTCACCATTTTGTTTGCAAAAACAAAAGTGTGAAACTTTATTGATACAAACTTTGTAAAGATTACAAGAATTCTGGGAAAGGTACAACTATAGGAATCCAATCTAGAAGACGATTGCTTTATCCCTTGGACGATGTAAACTTTGAAGATGGTAGCCTCGGAAGTTGAAGTTGAAGGCAAAAGCCTCGGATAATTGAAGGCAAAAGCCTCGGAAGAATGCAGCAGCACTTGGGCAAGAACTCCTGAACTCTCTGATAATTCTGAACTTTAATGTCTGATCCCCCTGAATGAAGACTTGAAACTCTATTTATATAGTTCTAGAAATAACTAACTTTTAGTTATTCTGAACTGCGCATACTGGATTACGCATGAATTGGATTGCGCAACTGTGGACTGCGCAGGTAGTTGTCTGATCGTGGGCCAACTGTCTTGGACACATGGCATCATTTGATTGAAATGCGCATGATCGTGCATAGACGGTTGCCACGTAATGAGCAATTGATGGCATGAATGCCACGTGTATTTTGACAGTTGTATTGATAGACTGCGCAACTTGAATTGCGCTGGCATCGGGTTGCGTACGTATGGACTGCGCACAGAGTGGTTGGCCGATTGCACTGCCAGCTGTCCTCGAGCACCGTGTTGCACGATAAACAAACAGTCGTCTCGTTCTCCGTGCTGTCAGCTGTCAGAAGATTTGATTGTGTCAGGTAATGATGATTATTGTCACGTCAGCCTGCGCAGTTGAAAGTGTGCGCAGTCTAGTGTGCGCAATCTGAAGGATGCGCAATCTGATGTCTGCACAGTTCATTGAAAGATGTATTTCTCGATCTTCATGACTTTGTTGATACTTGCAACTTGATTTTTTAGGACCTACAATAGTCAGCTTTCTTTATTGTCAAAAGTAAAATTACAAAAGCTACATAGTATCATTTGTGTTAGTACCTAATAGAGGACTAACTGACCGGTTTGTATTTCTTCCACATTTGTTTTCGTTCCTTTACTGCGAGCGTATGTAGAGACCTGTTGGGTTTAGCTATATCCTGAATTGAAGGTACAAATGCAACAGTTTGGAGTTTAAACTAACTAACTAGGAACTCAAACTCGGATACTCTAATACATTAGAAATATGATTACTCAAGTGATTGATATTCAAGTAGTACAAATACCCAATTGGTCGGTGCATAGACTCGGTTGTCTACTACTCTACTGTCTACTACTCGGCTGCTCACGTTCTGGTAGGAAAACTGGAAGTAGAAATACCCAATTGTTTAGTGTATAGACTCGGTGAAGGAATTAGTATTGTATCACATGTAGGATCTAGACTCAGACTCCATAGTATAGAATAAAAAAATCCACCCTAACTGTTGTGTAAAGGGATACCCTCAACATTCAAACATACCTAACATGGAAATTTTCTTTATTAGATTTGTTCCTATTCAGTGAAAGTTCCAATGTTATCAGAAATATTATATGAATATAATTTAATTTGTCTTATTCCTTGTCTTCATATTTTTAGTATGGTTGCAATATTGCTGATCATGAATACTTCTACCTCTAATGAACTATAATTAAGGATGTTATCATGAATACTTCTACCTCTAATTAGAATTCGGCTTTTGCATGTCTTTACTTTTTTCTTCTTTTGAGCAATCAATATACTGTATGGGGTATAGTTTTCTATAAATGTACTATCTATAACTTGGAATTTTTTTTCTTGTAGTTCTATCATCTATGTAAATCTGATATAGGCAATTAAGTTGTTAGTATTATTATTGAAATTTAAGAAAGCATATACCAAGATGTCTAAGAGGGACGCTTTTTTCTTATTAATAATCCGAAAGCATCTTCGGATTCTTTTCCTACAATGAATGGATGTAGCACTAAGGGATATGTATGCTTGTTTTCTATTGACCCAAGTAAAATTAGTAGTTATGGTTATTAAGAAAAATAAAAGGTGCTCGATATACAAAGCTTTGTTGGTGAGGATAACGAAAGTCTTTTCTTTTTTTTAGATTGGTTGAACGATTCTTAAATAGCTCTTGCATGATTGTACTAGGCACCATCACTTAATGGTAGGCTTTGTTAATTGACTTTGAATCATTAATTATCTATTCTTTGATTTTGTCAAACAAAAATAAAAATATCAGTTATTTGTTAATATTATGCTTGCTGATTTTACATATTGTTGTTTTCTATGGCCTTTTTCTATATGCTTCTTCTACATACAGTTGGAGTTTTACTAATATTTTTGTTGTATTGTTGCTATTTCTGGTGTAATGTTACTAATCCTTTTTGGTTCTTATTTTTGTTGATCTTGCTACATTTTTTTTTGCAAATTGGTACCCGTAGAAACTGTAGTCAGTGTTGCCGATAGGTAAAGTTACAGATAGGAGTACAAGCATGATTCAAATGCATAAATTTTTTTTAAATGGATTAGTGAACTGGACCAAAAGATTGGGTTATAAAAGTGGTATTTAATCAGGTTTACTAATACTCATTCTCTTAGTATTAGTGGTTAACCCATAATGTGGTTTATTAAAAGAACTGGGCATTGTACTTTAAAATGGGTGCTAAGAGTCTCATGTACTAATAGCATCTCAAACCCTATTGTCTTGTAATGTGATATATGGATATAATATTTAACAAAATAAAATTTCCAATACACTTTGTGACCACAGGTCCAGAAATATGGGAAGATACTCTCGATCAAGTAGATGCATTTGTAATGAGAATTGTGATTGGAGGCAATGTAACCTGTGTTGGAAGATATCTTAAATAAATGAACCCACATGTGAAGGTATTAGTGTATATTGTTTTCTATTGAGTATAATTACCATGCCCTCTAGGGTCAAGCTCATGATGTGGGCAAACCATGCCTTCCATCTTATATGTTCTGTTGGTCTAACTATAAGTTCTTAACTTTCATCTAATTTTGAAATATGGATAGGTATATGGAGTCGAACCTACATAAAGCAATCTATTAAATGGAGCAAAACCAGGTACATGTGCAATTAACGATTCTAGTGTCAATCTTCTTTTCAAGATTTTCATATAATAAACAAATTACTTAAAAACTGATGTAAACATTTTTCATTTCTTGGCCTTATAGGTAAACTGACGCCTCCTTAAAACTTGTTGAATTAGCATTACTTTAATTTCTTTGTTTCAAGTGGGCAGGTCCTCACAACATGGCTGGTACTGGAGTAGGCTTCAAACCTAAGATTTTAGACATGAAGGTAATTGAGAATGTCCATGAGGCAAGTCAACTTTTCCTATTATATCTAATTTTTTTCAGAATCCACATATTGAAGCAGTTCTACAGCTTATAACATTGTGAAGGTATCAAGTGACGATGCGGTGAAAATGACAAGAGAATTGGCACTAAAAGAAGGGCTTTTGGTAAATCTATAATTCAACCTCAGCTACTTTTCTTCTCAATTCTTTGTATATTTAGAAGTATATGAAGCCTATAAAAAACTATTTAGATTAAAATTTTGAATGCCTAGTATATAGAGCTGCGAATATTACTTGTGAACTGGTGTAAGCTAATATATGTTTGGAAGTTGGGCGTGCCAAACTTGCTGAGATTTATACAATTGCATGTTTCTTTAGAGGCCTACCTACCTCGGTTTTCACAACAAGCTCAGAATTGTATGACACCAATATGTTTTTTTTGGGTAATTTAATGTAACTGTGGGCCACCATTCTTCCCTATTTTACCAATTTCAAAGTGCGTAATGATAAGCCAACTTTCTTCCCCGGTTTAACAAATACTATCTCGTCTTCTAAATAGTCTGCCAAATGGAAACCAATTCCTAGTTTTGGAGCTTAGGTAATATCTTATTGTCGAATTGGTGACTGTTAGATCGTCCTTTGAACTTGACCTTGAAGTAGGGGTAGAAATGTTAGGTAGTATGCTATTGTTTTATTTGTTATCGGCAGGCTAAATTTTCTTATTGCTCTTTGAGATGACATGATCATTAGTGAGAATATGTGCTTCTTCATTTAGGTTCTTTTTCCAGACCACTTGGGTATTGAAAGATAACCTGTAGGTCAATTCGTGTTTGTTAGTATGGAAAAAGGAACTTTCTTTGTTGTAAACGTAGTTCCAGTTTGTTGATTACCATTACTAGAACATTTGTTTCCATGCTCCATTTATTAAAGATCATGAATTTTAGGCATTCAAAATTATATTTTATGGTCTTAGACAATTGCTACTTAGATAAAGTTGCTATTGAAGATTCAGGCAAACTGTTGCAGACTGTATATTAATAGAGCAAACAATAGGACAGTTCCCCATGTTTGTAATAAGTAAGTAAATGTGTTCAAGGCCTCAAAAGAACAACTAAAATAGTAAATAGGAAATAACAGAACCATTCTATATGTGATTATTTGACATATAATCTAACCTGATAATTGGAATTGCTACTTTTTTTAATGCAAGGATCACCATTCTTAGAATATGTTACATATATATATATATATATATATATATATATATATATATATATATATATTTTATATATATATATATATATATATATATATATATATATATATATATATATTATATATAAGAGATTGTATAGATCAGTAAGTAATTTTAGAGCATAGTACCCTATTAGAAATGTTATAGAATGTCTGTGGTGAATGAAAAAAAAATGATACTTTTAGATGTTTCGAACATATTTGTATTCTATTTCTGATGTATGAAATCCCAGGTCTGCTTTATATTGTTATATTCCATTCATTTTGATATTATATTGATGTGATTTTTTATTTTACATGATAGGTTATATAGGGGATGCTACTTTTTGCTGGAGGTTGTGGACTTGACACTTTTGATGCAGTAGTGAATGAAGATGACTCAAGTATATGCTACTTCTCGACTGTGAATGGAATGAAGGAATTAATATATTTTGTATAGGCCTAGGATATTACTAAGTATATGGCTACATTTTTGTGACATTTTAGTTGGTGATTTGGAATTCACATGATTTGACATTATTATGGTTTTCATGAAAGTTAATACCTATAACAATTGTTGCGTACACTATAAAGTGACTTTGGATTTGGATGATTGACACTATTGTTTCAATGAAAGTTGTTACTCTTTGTAATTGTTGTGTATATTATATGATTTAAGATTGAATGCCAAAAGGTGAAATTGATTATACAAAAAGCAGAATTTTTTTTAAAAAAAATGAAGAGAAATTAAGGCGTGCAGGATATGTCCTAATTGATGTGTATATGATACTTTTTACGACATACAATGAATGTCATAATTGACTAATAAAGACATGCAAAGGAATGTCGTAAAATCTTATTAACGACGTGTATTTGAATGTCGTGATTTTGCATTAACGACGTGTATATGTATGTCGTGAATGTGTACTAACGACACACTAATACACGCCATAATTACCTTTTCACGGCATGCAATGAATGTCGTGAATGAGTATAGACGACACACAAATTGAGTTTAGACGACGTGCATATTAAGTCGTCTAAACTACCATCTTTTTACGGCATGGGCTAATATGGCGTTAGCATGTGCGCCGTCTAAAGAGTTTTACGGCGCACATTGCGCACCGTGAAAACACATTTTCACTGGTTTACGGATGTGAGGCTGTCCTTCCACTAGAAATCCAGATTCCATCTCTTCGAATAGCCATTGCTAATGAGCTAACTACAGAGAACAATGATCGCTTACGACTCCAAGAACTTGAAGGATTGGACGAGAAGCATCTTCAAGCACAACAGCATATTGAGCTATATCAAGCCCGCATATCTCGAACTTTCAATCGTAAAGTTAAAAAGAGGGTATTCAAAGTCGGTGAGCTAGTTCTAGCTGTTCGAAGACCGATGGTAATGACTCATAAGAGCAAAGGGAAATTCCAAGCAAAATGGGAAGGCCCTTATGTTATCGAGACAGTTTTCTCCAATGGTGCTTATAGGTTGTCTAAACCTAATGGAGATCTGCTCATGATGCCGATTAATGGCAAATTCTTGAAAAAATATTATATTTGAATTTCTTCTTTATTTCCCAGCTACCAATGTTTGGTTAAGCTGATTACTTGTTTCTTTGAAGAGAATTGTGATCTTCTGTCGTATCAGTCGATTAAAGAAGAGAAATTTATTATTTATCATGTTCTCATGACCTCTGAATAAATATTTAAATCTACTTCTTTTCCTATCTATTATGTCCATTTGGCCTCTGAATAGATATTAATCTATTTTTTTGATTTTTTACGATCTGTCACGTTCATATTACCTCTGATAGTGTCGTGTACTCTAAATGGAAAAAAGAGATTCATTATCTATCATGTCCATATTACCTCTGGATAGATATATTCTATTGAGTTCAGAAAACTTGTCATGTCCATATTACCTCTGATAAGTATTTTCTATCTCATACCTATTGTTTAAATCCAAGATAAATGATAGGACCTCAAAACAAATCTTTTATTCATCTTTTTGTAAACATTACAAAATGGAAAAGATAGAAGATTACAAAAATCTTTTTTATTTTGCCTACGGCGGGGCAGAGATATCTTGAAGTAGTTTATGTAGTTCCGCCAGGCGCTTGTCACGAGAGCTCAATACTTTCTTGGTAGCTTCAGCACGTCGAGATTCGGGAGTGCAAATATGAGAAAGTCCAGTGAAGCTGACTATCAGCTTATCCTTGGCTTCATCAAGGGTTCTGATAGTAGATTCAGCTCCGTAGGCCTGTTCTTCCAAAATGGAGCTCTGAGTTAGGTGCTGGTCCCGAGCCATGATCATCTGCTCCCTCTCTGCCTTCAAGCGAGCAAGCTCAGCCTCAACTTCTTGAATTTTATCAATTTGTTGATGAATTTTCATATTTGAGGTGTCATAGGCTGCTCTATAGCTATCCAGCTCAGGCTTTATTCCAGCCAAAAAAGCTTTTTCTTTGGCGACCTTTATACTATATTCATGGAGGGCTTCATTATATCTCGTCTCCCGAGCGAGGTAATCAGCCGATAAGGCGTCATACTCTTCTTGGATGAGACTTTCAACAGTTTCACTTGACAGCTTAAGATACTCTTTGATGGGTTGTTCAAGTC